>JASDQU010508005.1:85538-95921 GCA_032191745.1 Picea mariana
CAACCAAGGAGTGAATCAGAGATCGGAGATCGGTGATTGTAGTTGCCAAGACATCGTGGGTGTCAAAACCCTGATAGAAGAAACCCCGAATCCCGATATAGAACCAGGGATTGGCATTTCGCTAATGCAGGTTTGTGGAGATTTCTCATGTATGGGAGATTAACCCAAATTTTTTTATAATTATGATAGTGGGTGTGTTACAACTCGATTTTGCAGAAAAGAAAGAATCTTTCCTAAGACTAAATTGAGATGATTTGGAAGGTTGGATTCCTAACACGGCGTTTTCTCATACAAGTGATACAAAAATATCCAAGCTCGCTAAACTTTATTGGCTAAACAAAACCTTTATGGCCTAAGTTGTGGAGGAAAAAGGATAACAACAACGGGCTATCCTCCACAAATTGGACCTGATGGACAAGAAATTTGAGGTGGTGTTCAAATCTATCTTTGATATTAACATCATTATGTCCAACCCCTAGGACAACGAGAATGATCCTCTAACATCAACTGAGTGCACTCAAGGATCAGAAGGGTCACCCTCCAACCCTATTCTCATTGATGAAGACCCCATTGTACAGGAAGACACCTATACTAGGTAGAAGCAGGCACACAACCTCGTAAGCTAGCCAAACTAATCTTATTTTGTTGTGAATTATATCCTCACTCGAACTAATATTTCATATGTTTTATGTTTTTTATCTCTTTAGGATGCTATCAATACTATCTAAGTTTCAGTGTATTCAAATACTTGAAAGTTAAAATGCTTGACTAGACATCAAACACTTGTTTTTTGTGATTCAATATGATCCCGGTTTCCCAAATAGCAAACCATAAATAATCATAATATATGTAATCTTTTTATAAAATATTAATATAAAGACTAATTAGCTTATTAAAAAAATCTATATTTTCTTTTTTAAATTATGACATATCTACATAATCTTAAAAAAAAATTCACATGACTTATATAATCTTAAAAATATGTTTACATGAATTTCATTATCTTATATGTATTATGTTCATACATCTCAACATATATGTGTACCTTAATTCAAATTAATTTTATTTTTTATTAATATGTCGAATTTGTAACCATGTATGTGTATTTTCTATGTTCATATTTCAAAAATCAAACAAGTAAGAGATTCTCACAGATAGAATATTCACATTCTCGTACTCTATCCATTCGCGGACTGCATCACTCACTCAACTCATGATTCATCTCATTACAACAGAAGATCAAATTTATTGGTCTGGGGCTGACCGCTCAGGTATACTCACTGCACAAAATGTCTATGCTGAGATTTCAAACACTCACTGGCATATAAACCACAATGGCTGGAAAAATCGTTACTGGTCCTAGTGCTTACCTCCGAAAATCAAATTCTTCACTTGGTTGTGGATAGAGCACAAAATAAATACTTGGGATATCCTCTTGAGAAAAGGATGGAGGAGCCCTGGCTATTGCCAACTCCGCCAACAAGACTCTGAATCGATCGACCATCTCTTCATAAATTGCCAATTCTTCAAACAAGTCTGGACTATCACTACCTCGGCTCTCAAATCACAATCCTCCTGGGACGACTCTAAGGTAACAGATTGCTTTGAAGCATGGACCAACATTAAACACCATCATACAAATCTCCCTCCTTTCATTTGCTGGACAATTTGGTTGGAAATAAATTCAACTATCTTCAACAATACTATCCCAACAACAAGAGCAGTTGCACACAAAGAACTTGGCTTATACCACTCCTGGATAAACACACATGCCAAAAAATCAAGAATTTACTGCAACAAACATAAACCAGCACTAGAAGCTATTCCTACAGGTTGGTTTGACGGGGCAGCCTCGGAAAATGGATCGAGAAGTGGAGCTGGAGGGCTAATTCAAGTTACTCAGAATTCTTGCTACAAATGGACATATAATTGTGGCCCGGGCACCAACACCAGGGCAGAACTCTTGGGCGCTTGGGCTACACATCTTCTGGCTTCTAGACTACACATAGATACCCTTCAGGTTGTCGGGGACTCCATAATTGTTATAGATTGGCTGAGTAACAGAGGAGACCTCCATGTTGTCTCCCTACTCGCTTGGAAAGATAGAATCAGAAATATGCAGAGTACATTTCAGAAGCTGAGCTACATCCATACACGCCGTGAGCATAATAAGTCTGCTGACCACCTCTCTAATGAAGCGCTTCAGAAAAAAGTGAGAATAATCACATACAATCTTTGGATAGATGGCCATGAGGGACCAACTCTATCCATATCCCCGTGCTAAGATTAGATCTCAATCCATCTACCTCAGTGGACTTTCTTGACAGGGAAGTAGGATATTTTCTGAACATAGCACACATAACTACTCCTACTACTCGAGCCTTCCCCAATCTTCTTCTAGCATTTCGTTGACATGAATTTCAATGCATTGTTTCTTAGCATGTACTTCTTCCTCGTGTTGGTTGAAAGACCGCCATTGGAGGAAGTACATCAAGCATTACATCTTGGATGCGCTTTGTAATTCTCCTTGTTGTGAGCACAAATTATATATAAATATATAATCGGGAAATTTCCCCGTTGGAAAAAGAATATTCACATTTTCTATTCTTTCTTTTCAACACTATAATTTGTTGACGATGGATTTAGTCTAAATTGAATGCCATGAATGTTCACTATGTGAGGGATTGAGTGGAAATGGCATGCCATCAATATTCAATGTGTAAATATTTTGGAGAAAAACTTCAAACATGTGAATAAATGTTTTGTGTGGTTGTTGTTCGTGGTTTGGTTAGTAATATGTTATTGTTGATTGATTACTTTGATTTGACTACATCATTAGAGACGATAATGTTATAAAAGTTTTATTTTCTTATTTTTTAAATCATTATATATTTCAATATTGTTTTTATGTATATTTTTTCTTTGTGATGGTTAATGATCACATACCTTGTTATTAGTAATATTATTGAAAATTGTTATTTTGTCTTCATCAGTGTTAATGATTACACACTTAATGTTATTGAAAATTTAATTGCTTGGAAATATGGTTAGCAAGAAACAAAGCAATATCTCAGAGCATTTGTCTCCTTCACACTAGAGTTCACTCGCTGGCATGTAGTTTGTTATCTGAAGTCATTCACATTAAAGGGTTTAATGCAACATCAATTGGGGAAATGGATCAAGCAAAGCGAGAATGGGTCAAAAACATATTAAGCTCAAGGCATTCCCCTCTTCCTATCCTTTCATTAACCTCTCCAAACAAATCACATTGGAAACTTAGAATGGATGACGTTGCTTTTAATCTTTGGAGGCAGGAGTAGGGAAAAAACATCATTTTCTTTGATGGTGCTTCCAAAGGAAACCCAGGGGTGGAAAGCGTGGGGAAGGGTACTCAATGATTATGATGGAACAAAGAATCTAACCTTTGCATGGGGCCTTGGTCACTCTTCCAACAACCAGGGAAAGGCCTTGTCTGTCTTCATGGGCTTAAAACTTCTCCGAGCAAAACAATACAAAGACCTCATTGTAATTGGAGATTATGAACTGGTCATCAACGACTTGCAAAAATTAAACACATGTAAGTAGCATAGTTTACAAAAAACCTACCAAATAATTGCCAAAGAAGGGGAAAATTTCTACACAATAGAATCTTTCTATATCTTTCGCCACCAGAATAACAACACTTATTCCCTTGCCAAAGATGTCAGGAACCTAACGCAAGGGAAGCTCATGTATAATGGGGTTTTCACAATTCAAAACCTACCTTAGGATTATGCATTTGGAATTAAAAAATTGTTTTGGTATGACCCTTCCCATCAAGCACCTTATGTCATCGTCATTAGTTGGACACTTGACGAATTTTCACCACCCACGTCTGATCAGAACCACCATCTAGCACATTCCTTGCATAGCACACACTCTGTCTCTTAAGCAATACTTGGTAACACTTATGTTGGACTGTAGGAGATTTCATGCCTTTAGTTATCTGTCATCATAGTTGTACCCTTTGATTAACTCCTGCATGTCAAACCACATGGATTTACTAGAGGTGCATTTTTATTTCGGGCTATGCAGAGTAGTCAGGGAAGTTTGGCTCTATCCTTTGCTCATCAACTTGTGCCTTTTCGGCCACCATAGTTGGACTTTGACCTCTTCTCTCCTTCCCGTTTGTATCAAATACCAATTTGAGTGCTCTAAGACAGTGAGAACTATGTGGAGACACCACAAGTCGCCCCGTCAATGCTCCTCTTGTGAAACATGAATAATTAAAGACACTATGCAGGCTTAACATCATGAATTGGATATTTAGTAGGGAAATTTTGCCGAGCTTGAGAACAAATTCTAGAAACAAGAGCAGAAGAACGATAAGGAGATAACACTAATCTTGAATGCGGTGAACAAATGGTCTCGCCAAATCCACTTGCTCCAACATGAAAACAAAGAATTCAAGCAGGCTCTAACACAACAAGCTTCAATTCAACAAACTCCAACCTCCTCCAAAGACTCCCTGGCATTGCATGAAGTTGAACAAGAGTTCTAGCCCAGGCAAGAACAAATAAGTAAAACAAAGCATCCACGGGAAGTGGACACCACCCTTAAACTTAATCAAGACAGGTTCTATGCTATGTAAAGTTGTTTATCTTTTACACTCTTTTATTAGAATTTACACTTAGAGAAATGATAACAATTTTGTAAAAAGAATAGTCGCCTAAATGGAAAGAAATGGAACCCTCTATCCACAACAAGATTTTTTCTATCATTCTTGAAACTCATATACTATCTTGTTGATTCAGCTTTGTTACAACCTCTTTTTAATGCAAATCTAATCGTTCTAATTAGAAAAAAAGATTATTAAAATTTTAAAATCTCTTTATAAACTACATAGAGACAACTTATTTGAATTTGAAGTCCTTGCTAATTACTAATGATCTTGCACTATTTTATAAAAACAACTCCAACTTTTTAAAATTTATACATCTTCATTCATCATAAAGAAGAATTTGAATTCTCTCAAACACACTGCCATGGGAAGAGTTTCTTGCACTCGTTTCCATAGGAAGAGTTTACTAGTCCTTGCTTAGTATACTTTTACTTTAGAAGTCAAAGTGTTTGGACTAACTATCAGTTCATTTTCCATAAAGAAAATTTGTATAAATTTTTAGAAAGTTACGTGTTAAATATTTATTTAACATAATAATTTTGAAAAACAAAATTATTTTTAACAATTTTAAATTTTGCATGATTTTTTTTTTTTTTTTTTGTCATTTGTGAAAAGGTACGAAGATGAGACTTAAATCCTTGAGTGTGTACATTAATTTGTTAGATTACACATAAAATAAAATTGAAAATCATATATTTGATAATTTTATATAGTGTTGTCATGCTTTTAATGATTATGAATGAAGTGCATAGGGCATAGTTGTATGCGACATTATGGGTGTCAATCAATCAAGTATGGTCATCGCCCATAATGATGGATGTAAATTAATTTCATATATAGGCTTTGTTTTCCTACAAATTGTTATGGCTTGTATGATTTTTATGGCTTTCATTTTCCTGGTAGATTTTTGTGGTGTGTATAATTTTTATGGAGTTATGGAACGATGGGTAAAATAAACATTCAAAATAAGTAATTAAGGTGTACCAAGTTGTTGTCAGCAACATGTGCTTTGGTATTGACGTCAATCAATCAGGAATGGGCTTCAATATGGGCATCACTCATAGTGATGGTTGAAAAAAAATAGCCACATAACAATTCCTTATTGTGTCATAATATTTGTCTAGTGGTTAAAATATATTTCTAAACCTTAATGTTGTGCAATGCAAGTTATTTTTGTAGCCTATGTAATTCTTAAGGAGTTGTTGATGGTCTTCAACTATGGCTAAAGCAAGCATGAAAAGTCATCTTATTGTGGGTAATATTTATCATCATATTTTTCCTAGTTGTTGTTGACACACTAGCATCTTAGTAGTAAAAGTGTTGATTTTACTACTCACATTTACTTTGTATTTATGCACCCTCTTTACAATTGACATGATCAGATTAACAACAATAAATTTGTGGCCTTAATTTCTTGTCAATGAGAAAAAAACAAAGTTTTATTATTTAGGATTTTTCTTTTTTTCCTATTTCTTTGTCATCCATTTGAGGTCTCTAAAATGTATTATAGCCTATATTTCCCTAAGGTTTACACAATTGCAAACATGTAAGTGTCATGTGTAACTCCAACCCTACCCACTATTACTTTATTAGTGTTACTATTATTGCTCCCATTTGCTATGTATTTACATGTCATCTTTACAAATAACATGCTTAGATTCACACGAGTGTTGTGGCCTTGATTTCTAAATGAAACATTCTTCTTTGCCTAGGGTAAAATTTGGCACTTACATGTATTTGGTTAGGTAGTTGTATGTATTTACATTTTTAGATGATCCATTAACAAGATTAAAAACTAGTTTGTATTGTTGTTGGAATGCTAAATTATTATATGCATGTGGACTATGCATTTTGGATAGGGGATATCTACATCATTTAGGGTAGTTTGTTTATGTTCTAATCTTTTTTCCTCATATTATGAAATAGTGTCACCATTGTCTAGTTGGATGGCAAACTAAATAGTTTAAGAAGTTTTTACACAATTTTTCATTAGCTCTTTGTAAACATCATATGTAGTAGTGATATTTGTATGGTTTTGCTTTAAACTTGAAAATAATGGAAACTTTATTATTGTTTTCCTTTATCTTTTTAATCCTATAATACAATAAAATAGATTGTTTTCTATACTTTTGGTTTGATTGAATGTGTCCTTCCTTTTTCTTGATGTTCGGGTATGCATATTTCTCGTGTTATCCCCTACATTCACCCAAGTGGATTGTATTTCCTCTCTAATTTCTTTGGTGATAATGTTCGTGTTCTTCCTTCTACTTGATGTCCTTAGAACTTGCACCTTGTTCGTGTATTTCCTCTTGAATTCTACTGCTACCCTTCACTCCTCTAATAGTTTAATGGCATCTCGTACATAACAACTTCAAATAACATCTACAATATAAGTGGTTTATAGATCTAATATTTCCCACCAAAATAATTATATTTATCTTTCCCCACCTTATTTCCTTTGATGTTAATCATCTTTACCTTTTACTTGTTTTTTTATGCATTGTGTATCAAAAAATTGGCTCCATTTCTTCATCTGCTTCCCCTCCTATGATATTAGCTTGAGCTTCTTTTGTCATGATTTGTTTTCCATGTGAATTATTGATGCATTAAGATAGTTGTTATTATTACACCCATAGTAATATGGATAACCTGACCCTTTGTACTACTTTAGCTAAAGGCATTTGCCTTGTCATACAAGAATTAAAGCTTAATTGCCTCATTTGCTCATATTCAATGACTTGGGATGATTGGTAGAAGTCATATCTTTTGCCTTTTCCTTTATAAGTAGCCATGTTTTCTATTGGGTACTATATATGTACACTCCCTTTATAAAACAATTTGGTTAGCTCCAAATGTTGTCCCTTAATCAATTAAAAATCCCACTAGTTCATTGTTGTTTCCTTTTACACAAGTTTTCTCATTGTCATCATATTTATTGATCAAATCATTACTTTATCTATTTAAGTATTGTTATTTAGATCCTCTTTACATGGTCAATGACGAACGTAGAGATTCATTATGCTCTAATCATTTGAAATCCCAGGTTTAGATAATTTTGATTTTTAACCCCATAATTAAAACCAAAATCCCATAATAAAATTTGGAAATTTTAGCCTCATTTCCTGATGATTAACCCAAACATTAGCACCAGTTTAGGATCTTATTCCTCATAAGATCTTAAATTTCTCTCCCTTATATACCCAGGTTTCCCTTTGCATCCCCATTGAAATATAGAATAGAGAAACCTATTGAAATTGATATTCATTTGAGCTCCTTTGTATACTCGATTATTATCTTCCCTTCAACATGTGTATAATCATTTGTGTTTTATAGTCCCTAGAATTGCATGGAGTAGTTGTAAAGTTATCTATAATTTCTTCTACATGTACCTACAATAACTACATTTTAGTTGAACCCAAAACATATGCAAAATATGTTATTCTCGTGTAAAATATTTTCCATAAAAAAAATTCACTTGTATTCATGGCTATCTCTGTCCCAAGTTTCCATTCATTGTCACTCGACAATTTTATATATGTTCCATGCTTTTTATTAACATTACTTAGAAGATGCACATTAGCTACTTAGACTCCTCTATTTAGTATTAATAATTCTTCTATTACTCCAAAGTCAAAAAAAACATTTACATGACAAAAACTATTTTCTAGGTATTTAGTGAATGTATATATATTAACATCATGTAAATGCTAAAGGCTTATTGATTTAACCTATGCATGCATTGAAAAGAAGATTGGCCTTACCTATATAGAGAAAGCATCTCAATAACACAACCAACTACATTCAAAGTAATTTAATACCTTTGCAATTTTTCTAGCAATATCATTTAAACCTTAATTCTCCTTCAAAATATTAAATGTTATTTGTTATCAATTTATTTTTCCTTAAAATATTAAATTTTATTTGTTATTATTAATTTATTTTTCCTTGAATTCCATTGTATGATCTCCATTGTTGGTGTTTATAGTGATGTAAAATGACATTTTTCATGTTTGCATCAAAGAATGTCGTCGTATGCGTGCATGTTACAAATCTTGTGCTGATCATGGAATCCTTAAATTTATGAAGTTACTAATTGATTAAATACTTGACAAATCAAGACTATTATACATACAATATACCCATTGTTTCATATTGTCCTCATTGTTTAATCTTTAAAGCTATATTAATTGGAATGGTTTTTTATCCTCTTACTTTTTCATGAAAGTTAATGTTAAGGCTTTTATATGTTGTGTTTAGCTTTATTAATGTTAGTTTCAAGACTGCATATCCTTGAACTTCGAGTTTTTGGAGACTCCAGGAT
This sequence comes from Picea mariana, assembly GCA_032191745.1. NCBI lineage: Eukaryota > Viridiplantae > Streptophyta > Pinopsida > Pinales > Pinaceae > Picea > Picea mariana. The sequence goes on from JASDQU010508005.1 coordinate 94,520, forward strand.
CATCATAGATTGACTTAATTATAAGGGTAATTTACAAGTATTTACACTAGAGTGTTGGAAGGACAAAATCAAAGATCTATGCAAAGCTTTCAGGTCTATCAGTTTCTTGCACATATACAGAGAAAACAATAAGCAGGCAAACGAGTTATCTAGAAAGGCTTTAAAGATACAAGAAGGAAAAAATAGTATACAATCGGTGGGAAGAGGGGCATTAGGGCCTGACTCAGTTCTTAAACCTCTATTGATGTAATCGGTGATTTTTGGTTGAGTTGATTAGAACTCTTTTTGTATTTTTGTGAGTTGCTTAGAAGGTCTTAGTTTTTATTTTGGACCTTCTTAGTGAAGTTTCATGTTATTACTATAGGGGGTTTCTGTCGTTATGACTGGATCTGATCCTGCTGCTTTGTGGGTGCTACTTTTCTACACTTTTGAGTTTTGGGGATGTCGTGGAGATTATCTAGTTACGCTTATCTAGATGTAATGCAGACTGAAAATTTTATATAAATATAAGAGCAATTTTCTGTTGGAAAACTGTTGTGTTTAGCTAACTCTATTGTGGTTAAGGGTTTATGATTTAGTATTAAGAAATTTTAATTACGTGATTAGCTTACTTTATAGTTGGGACAATGTAACTTAGTTTTCTTGTGATTGTAAATTATTATTTTCATTTTGTATATTTTTTTATGCCATTCCCCATTAGAACGAAGTCTACATGCTCATAGTGTAACCTTCCATCAAGCCTTGGCCTCTTATTGTATAATTTCAAACAATAATATTTCAGGGGAAGAATTATTTATGGAGATGTTTTATTCTAGTTCAACAAATAGCTTCATGGCTGAAAATAATTCCTTTTGGCTAAAAACTCCCCTTTAAGTTGAAAATAACTTGTTAACTTGAAGATAACTCATCTTCAATGTTCTATATTCGACCTCCTACAAACTTGTCCATGATTTGGTCATCTTTTAAATCTGGAAGTTGTCTCAAATCTATCATGTTTTCTAAAACTGTACTATGGTGTGTTGCGTTGTTCTGTGTTTCCTCTCATCTATTATTGATTTGTTGCTGAACTCTTTGATTGTTAAGTCCCTTTTTATGTTTGTGTGGGTATCTTGCTCATTATGCTTGCAGTGGAGGCTCTTGTCATTATGTTTCTATTATGTGAGATGGTCACATTTCCTTTGTGAACAGTGATTAATTATTTTAGTAGGGAAAAATTTTCACTTGGAAAATTTAGTTTCTTAATAATTCTACTAGCATTGCTTAAGCTTCATTTACTAGTGTAATGACATAATGATACTTCATTATTTTTTCCATTGATTTTGATCATTTCTCCAATAAAAGATGTGTTACAACTTCCTTTACTAGCGAAATGGCACTTAGTCATCTCTTGTAGAATGATACT
>JASDQU010508005.1:96021-137195 GCA_032191745.1 Picea mariana
GGTCGATCCATACACAGGTGTTTTCTGATGCGCTACCAGTCGAAGGGGTACCAACAGGGGTTACAAGGGTGGTCAACAGATGTGCGCTTAAGAACCACTTGTATTTCCTGCGTGTATGAATCCCTCAACCACGGGTTTATGCGCGTAACGATATATCTCTGTGGCTTAAAGACGCTGGAATACCTCTCTACCCTGAAAAAAAAATTCCCACAATTTCTGCCAAGGAAAGTGCTCTGATACCACTTGGAAGATACCAGATATAATAAATACGCATAACAGAAATGAAATGCTAGAAATGGCAGAATAACAACAATATAACCAACATAATCTCGACAATAACACAGAAATAATATAAGAGCAACAACTGAAATAACACTTTGATTCAGAAAGCAATGTTCACAGGCCTCTTCGAGGGGGCAACCTCCAGTTGAGCAGCGCTCTGTTACAATAATCTCCAAGCTAGGGTTTTCATACTCTCGACCCTTATTTATACTAAATATGTCTATTAAGAGAAGCATCTAGAGGAAGATCCTTATAGAAGCAGAAGCTTCTATTAGGTCTTCTTACATCCGCCTTATTCTATTTTATTGAAAGGCCTTATTAATATTGACCTTTATTACATCCAAATACATTGATCTACCTATGTGCGGGTTAGGACCTTAACAACAATCAACCAACAGGTGGTTCTGAAGTTACGCAACAGCTATTCGACCCACATATTCATGTGTCTGTCATTCAAACAAGTGTGCCTATAGAAGACATCACAAAAACTGCCAACAACTTTGAAACAATGAAGGTAACCTTTCATAAATTAATCAGGCATTGCTTTCAGTTTCATGACCCTGTCGATGTATACATAGAGTTGCATTTTTCAAATGATTTGGAGCATGTAGACTTTATCTTTTTATTAGCATGTTCGCATGAGTATGGTTTCTTGAATGAATTCTTATCCCTGTTGTTACATTTCAAACATCGGTTGTTGATCAGTGACATAGACAAGGTTTCTTCAATTTTAAAATTGCGTGAACAGCTGTTATGGAAGGCAACATTTACCTAACCAATTGCAGAGCTGGTTAGAGTAAAGTAGGGTAGGAAATAAGCTCGTTGCCCGAGCATTTCTTTTTTTCTGGTTTGCAGCAGAAATATCAGTAAGCTTGTGTGGATAAAGGCCAATTTTGAAGGTATACAGAGATTGGTTGCACAGGTCTTGAGAGTTTTCAAAGATTGGTTTCACAGGCTAGATGACTCCACAGCCCAACGGATAAGGCAACTGAAACTACTAGGTTCTTGGAGCCTCACAGGGAGGTCTCCATCCCAGTTGGAGCCAAATGTTAGCACTCAATTTTTTATGGAAATTTTAAGTGTCTTTAGCATCCTTGTGCTAAACTTTTGAAATATTTTTGCTCATTTTCCCTAGTTCATAAATTCCAATTTCCTCATTGAGTTAGGAAGAGTCTTAATTCATAGATCTTTTTCTCCAAACACCTATGGCCTTTGTCTTTTTAACCTGCATAACCAAAAACCAACTTTTAGTAGTTTTTCCTAAATCTTTATTTTGTTAATTTCCCTATGGTTTTATTTTAGTTGCCTTTTCAATAAATGAGTTTATTGAATTTGATAGAAGATGTGTTGTGTGCTTTCAAAGTGGCTTAAACTTAGATCACACAATGTATTATCTTACAAGTCAAATCTATCCTAAGACCAAGCCACGAGTCAAACCACAATCTCAAGCTATGGGCCAAGCCATAAATTAAGCCAACATTCCAGTTGTTCGGTGCTCGGTGAAATTACAAATGCCTGATTTGCAGGATGCATGCACAGGTGCCATGATGAGATATCAATGCAGCATTGTTTAAAGTTTTGATAGGTGTTAAAGAAATAAATGTAGCCACGATGTATACAATGATGTTCCCAAATTTCTCGCCCATTCCACCATTTTCATGCATGGATGTGCAGAGTGCAGTGCGCTGCCAAATCTCCTGGGCACTGCGTTTTCCCCTGGGTGCTATAAATTTTTTGGGCACTGTGTTTTCTCCTGGGTGCCGCGTTTTCTCATGGGCATTGTGTATTCCACAGTGTGCTACCTAATTTTCTACCCAATTTCCCGAGCAGTGTAACGACTGACGCTGCAAATTTCATAGTGCGCTACCCAATTTTTTGGCTGGCGCTACCTAATATTCGGCAGAGACGAAATTTGCACAGAAGATACAAATATTTGGCGCTACCTATTGGCACCTGGAATGTACGAGTTCAAATTCATTACTTTTTTAGGTGGTTGATGATGGATGAGACAGTAGTTGGTAGCATGATAACAACTTACCACCTCTACAGGACACTTGGCATGCAAAAGGAGGCGCATCAATGAAGATCGATGGAGGAAGTGTCATTTAAATTTAGTTGGATTAGTCACCAACACTTTCCTATTTTTTAGCAGTTTGTTAATAGATGTTAGAATAAGTGTTCGATTGATAGCTGTTGATTGAGGAATCCGATGTGAGGAAGGGCCAACTCACACCTCTAGCTGTTGCTCTTCCTTTTTATTAAAAAATCATGTTCCAATTGAGGGAAAAGGAGAGATGGTTGAGCTGAGGCTCCCGAACTGTTTTTGTACTTTGACAGAATTAATATGAAAAGAGCCTATCTTATCATTTTCTGTGTTAAGAATTCATTTGCAGAAGAGAGTGATGTTTAGTCGTGTTTTTCTTTGTTTTGACTCTTAAACTTTGTTCCTCTTCAACAACGGGCATGAGAGGGTTGCTTAGGAGGATCCTTTGAGATCCTCTACCTTGTGTGTTGCTAAAACTCTTCTGAAAAGGATCTTCAGATTATGGTTCTTCTTCTATTGTATACATAGTATGCTTGAAAAGGATTTTCATGTATCTTTGTTTGCAGTTCTATGTTTTCTCATAAAAGTCTTCCACCTGAAAGTCTCGAAGGGCTAAACATTGCTTTTGGATGATCTGTTTTGCTGCATATGGAAGATGATTTGCTAGGATAGATTCATATGATTTGTTAAGTCCAACAGATAGTTTCAGCCCCTACCTCTCTCATATTTTCAAAATCAACTTTCTTTTCGTAAACTTTTGATGTTACCAAGCTCACCTGATTACAGTCTAAGGTGAATTTTGTAGTGATAACACCCTATGCATAACTTAGGTTGGATTCAAAACTCAAAGCAATTGACAAGGAGGGGTCAAAGAACTGTAGCTTCAATTATTGGTTGTTTGTATTATTAGCAAGATGAATGTTGTAGAGTCAAATGTATGGCAACCTTGTAATTGAAAGCATGTTCTCTTTTCGTGGCTAATGGCATGCATGTGTTGCACATGGCAAGTTAAATATTAAACTGAGAAGGGAATGTAATGTATGCATTGGGTTGGTTGGACAACCAAACTCATGTACACTTTGGTTACTTAACCTCGAGACACATGTAGTGAAAGACAAATTATAACACATTATACGGTGTTGAGTATTTTGCATGTTTACTCATAAGATACTTGGGTCTTCACTAAATGACAAGTAATTTATATTCTTGTTTCAAGTGTTTATAGTTTTTTTTTTCTTAATTATTTACAACCTAGGGGAATCAATATGCATATTAACACTCTCTCACTACAACTAATAATTTCTTTCCTTGTTTACTACTTGTCTTCTCATCGATAACAAACATCACTTTTAACCTTAATTTTACAACATGCCTCCCTCACTCTATATGCTACACACCTATTAACTAAATAGGTTATGGCGTGCATCACATATTTCCTTTCTATATTTTTAAAATGAACTTGCAATATATGTAATTGAAGTTTCAATTAACTAAAGTAACTTTCATATTAAATTGCTTATTAAAATTAATGTCAATATAATTTTCTTTGTTGAAACTTTTTATCTATTGAAGTAAACATATTTAAATAAACTTAAACAACAACTCCTACTTCACAGAGTAAACTTACTTCCATTATGTATACAAATTTTAGTGAATACATTGATTTCTTTATTGTTTTCATAGTAACATAAACATGAACTTGATTGTTGCACATCACTGTCTCGTTTCACTTTGTTGTTGTCCCGTTCCACTTCTTCTTTTAAGATAAAGTGAATCTCTCAATGAAAACATTATGCAAGAAACTATGCTCAATAACATTTTCTTAAACATTTATGATCAATCTCTTCCTTGATGCTTACATTCCAAAAGTGCATATTCAAATATAACCATCATTACTTGAGACCACATCATTTGAGGACTGAAAACCATCCATTTAAGTAAAAAAAACATGTTAAGAAAATATATTTGGAAATTAAGGATGAATATCTTTCTCCATTCGCTCGTTGGAATGCAATTGCATATGGCATGCATATGGCATGTTGGGTGTTTTAATTCATATTGCTTTTTTTTTTTTCCAATAGAAAATTGCACATTATATTGATAATAATATAATCTTTTTACATATACTGATTCTTTGCTGACGAGGCAGCTAGTCACTCTGGCGAGTCATTGATCATAGCTGACAATCCTTACATTCTCTTCAAAGCAAAAAACAAAAAGGATCATACTTCCAAAAAAAAAAATAGACCCTCTATCACAAAGGTGGATATAGCAAATAGAGCCCAAAAGGAAAGCACCAAGGAAGAAAGAACAAGAAAGAAGAATTACAGATTTATGAACTGTGAAGGTCCCTCATGTCCCTCCACCCATAAATTATATGCAATTCTCCCTCGGTAGCCGTGAAGTGCCTTCTTTGATAGTTGATCTGCTTGTTTGTTTGCTTCCCTGTATATGTGCTCGAAGGAAATAGATCGGAATAGAGAACAAATCTCTTCTATTCTATCCTTCCAAGCATCTAGATTTTCCACCCTTAGATCTCCTCTCCTATTAAGCCATTCAATGACTGTCCTAGAGTCCCCATAAACATGTAAAGTAGTAATTGACAATATGTTGGCAGGTGTTTGTGACACACCGTCAACGGGAAGGACAGATCTGTACCGGGGTTGTCTATTTAACCCAAGCCGTTTGGTATGACCTACCCTGACCGGTTTTATGGCTCCGTTAGCCAACTAGGATCCTAAAAACAACTAAAGGAAGTGAACTAATTAAAGATACAATTTTAATAATCAACACCTTAATTACAAATGTTCAACTAAGAGTGTTAATGTACAATGATTTTATACAATTTACAAGGTTTGAGCAAAGCCTTGTGAAAGTGATTGTTTAAGATAGTGTCTCTAAACAAGATAAATTATAAACAAACTTATTCTAATACTCTAAATATCAAACTAGTAAACAAATAATGAATATGATTGAAATGATATAACGAAAATAGACAAAGCTAATTAACGTCTAAAAAATGCAATCACTATTCATTCACATATAAACAAATTAAATAAATAATACTTTGACTAGCCTCTAGCTGATCAACAATAATAAACTAAATTCATCTCTCTGCATTTGTGTGAGCTCCTCTTGTCTTGTTTCAAGTGAAAACCTATGACATAAGCAAGCATAATGCTTCCTGAAGAAATTCGAGGAAGTGTTTCATATTCTGGGGCAGGTTTATGACGACAAAAAGATAAATAATTATATATCATGTGACCTTGAGATGTTCAATAACTGAGGATGAAAGAAATCCCAATCCTCGGTAATGGTGTTACCAACTATCTAGCATCAGATGTAAACTCAAAACACTTAAATAGATGATCAATCACAGATACAAACTAGACCAAAAGATAATGAACAACATAAAGAAAAGCATGATATAAAATATTATGTGGAGAAAAGACTAAAGCTAATTCGACACAGATACCATTTCATTTCAATAAATTACACGAGAAGACAATGAAAAAACACTGCACAGTCTGTTAGCACTGAGAGTCACCCTTAGATTGTGGGAGGATAAGCCTAGTACCCATCAAAGTTTAGGTGAATGTTGGTTTTATATGGATGGAGGTCAATGGACAAAACTCAAAATAATGAATGATGTTCAACACAGAACTGGACAAGAAATGCATAGGGAAGTGAGGGCCACATTAAATTCAGTCAGTAAATTGAGTTAAAGCGAGAGCAGAGGGAAGAATTATTGAGAGAGGTGAACGAGACTACTATGGGCATCAGGCCTTCTAGCAGCTCAGGGAGGAAAAGCTTGAACTCAAGAGAAATCTGGAGCCCAAGCTTCAAACACTGAAATATGGTGCAAGCACCACAATTACAATAGTAGAATGATCAAAACTCCATCATCCTGCAACTGCAACAACTTGACTGGATCTTCCATACCCGAGCCATCCAATGTAAGAGGGAAAATACAACATAGGGAAATGAGTAAAATCGAGCACAATGGAGCGATAATCAAACCTCCATTATAACCACACAACGATCCTCGGCTGGATCATCCATACTCAAGTGTTTCAAACAATTTTTACAGACAAAATGAAAAGAAACAGGAAGCTGACTTCTATTAACATGAAAGTATCAAATCGATTACATAACCAGAGAACATCTCTAACATCACAAGCATTACAAAATTGGGAGCTCTGCTCAACCAAATGATCTCCCTCACAAAAACATCAAAATGACTCCTAAATACTTAGAACAACTTGCCACTAACAACAGAGGCATGCTCGAGTCTTTGCATTCAAGGATTTACGTCTGCATGTTCTCTGGCAGACTGTGCATGCAGTCTTCTGTCAGACACGAGCTTTTGTCAAACATAAGCTTCTGTTAGACACAAACGTGTTTCAGTAGGGACCTGACTTATAAACAGTCTAGCCCGAATTTCCATTCAAGTGGTGAGACAGGGTTTCACCAACCTTCCTCACCTTCATTAACTGTCTTCATCGAGATCCAGACGGGCCAAGTCAACTCCTGCACCTCGAAAACGTGTTGATTGCACTCTGAAAGTATGCCACTGGGATCCCCGCTGGATGCTAATTGAGAAGATGGCAGGTGGATGTGGAAGAAGGCAAGAGTGAGCGAGTGAGGTGAATGGTGCAAACCGACACAAAACAATGAATGATCGACGGTCGTGGGGAGTGAAGCAGTTGGTGGATCGGTGACTGGGAAAGCGTGGGCACCAGTACACGAGATCTGAGGTGTAAAGGTGTGGGAGGGGTGATGTGGCGAAGGGAGAGGAGCGTGATTGGTCAGGAGGAGGACACAAAAATGATTGTGGAGGTGACATGGAACGGGAGTATGAGATGCATGTCGGGAGAGGAGAGGAAGAGATGTGATAATGGAAAGGGGACAGGCAGGCGGGGGATGTGATNTAGTGCGGGGGGGGTCCGATATCAGAACAGGACCGTAGATCTGAGTGCGCCAAGATTGGTTGCCTAGATCTACGCACTCCTTAGCACGATGCGCCCAAACCATTGGGCCACCCATAGACTTAGGTTAAAATGTATTTGGTGGGTTTTTAAGCCCCTTTTCTCACACTTTTTCACCCAAGGCCCAACTCCTTAGGGAAACACCCCCCTTACAAATATATGTGCTAACATTAGGCTCCATGGGGGATAGATTCCTCCCTGCAAGGCTCTAGGAACTCCTTTCGCAGCTTAAGTGCCTTAGAGGGCTATGGAGTCATGCTAAAAAAACATCCTGCTGAGGAATATAGGCTGAAAAACATACTATTACGAAAATGAAAGCAAAAACTCCTGCTCCAGAAGGAGCTTATTTATGTACACCTAGATTAATTAACTTTTTACACAGTGTTAGGTGAAAGTGAACTTCCACCATAGCCATTCAAGTAACTTCCTAACTGGAAGACCATTTACTCTGTCAGTGACTGATAACAGATAATGCAACCATGACAACAGAACAATTACATCCTTCAACTTTCCTCCTAATGTTGATGTCAGGATAAAGCTGGGTGGCTCCAAAACACAAAGGAAATGAAACTCCATGCATTCCCCTACAGGTTCATAGAATAAGTGGCAAAGTCCAGAAAATTTGTAACATAAAGCCTACTCTGTCTTACAATTGCTCACACCTAGTTGAATGCCTCTGGCAAGCATAGGTGGGTGAAAGGTTGATGCAGACTGACTAATATTAGACGATGGATGCTCACTTATAGGCTCTGGGCAAGCTATAAACTACACCTTTGGCTCTTCCTCTTCTTCTTCATGTCTCTCCTAAGGATCCAATTCATAATCATCATAAACAGGAACCATGGAAAATCTCTGTTCTTTGTCATCTTCAGTGGGATTTTCATCAAAAGTTGGCTGCTCTTGGTCAGTATTTGAAATCACTTCTTCATCATAAGTAGGGCTGCCCAAAACATCTGTTTCAAGGACCAGGATATCCTCTGCATCTCCTTCATAAGAGCAGCAAGCACGATCTACCTCCAATTCTTCTATTCTTGCAAAAAATGATCTCGCCAGCCACACCAACTCACCCAGGGCATATTCTTCCTCCTCGCAGCCTTCATCCTCACATCTTTCCTCCTCACAACTTTCATTTGAAATAGTCATACCTCGAACACAGTCTTTATATTCTTCACAACAATTATGAAAAATTAACTTAGAAGAATAAAACTTTTGACAATGCCTATTGAAAGCTGCATGAAATTCTCCCAGCAGGGAGATGCTAACAGGGGGTAAGGAGTGATACAATTGACGAGCATCTCCTGCGAATGAGAACATGGACATCTTTAATAATACATCCTCATGATGTATGTCCCACTATTGCATGAGTTCATGAAACTCACGAAGATGTTGGGCAGGGTTGTCATCTTTATGTTCTTTAAATATGGAGAAAAAATCAACCCACTCATCGACAATAGGAACAACGTTGGGAAAACCAGGAACAACAAAGAAGTTAAAAGGAGCAAACCTTAGAGCTAGAATTTTTTCCATTTCAGACCAGTGGAGTCGCCTTTAACCATGGAGTCGCCAAGTGAATGATATGCAGTCTGAGTGTGTATGGTCTTTGTTCACCATCAAAGACCAAATATGATCGTTCTGTCCTCTTAAGGGGCTTCAGGTGTAGCTTGATGGTAGCTACACTGAAACAGTGGAGTCGCCAAGTGCAAACACAATCTTCAATGGTTCTGATATCTAATGTACCTTCAGAATCATAAGCTCGTTGTCGTTCTATCCCAGGGAAAATTCTTCAATTCGTCCCCGACAATGGCGCCAGAAATGTTAGCACTCAGAGTCACCCTCATATTGCGGGAAGATAAGCCCAATACCCATCCGAGTTTAGGTGAATGTTGGTTTTATATGGATGGAGGTCAATGGACAAAAATCAAAATAATGAATGACGTTCAACACAGAACTGGACAAGAAATGCACAGGGAAGTGAGGGCCACATTAACTTCAGTCAGTAAATTGGGTTAAAGTGAGAGCAGAGGAAGACTTAGTGAGAGAGGTGAACGAGACTATTATGGGCATCGGGCCTTCCAGTAGCTCGGGGAGGAAAATCTCAAACTCAAGAGTAATCTGGAGCCCAAGCTTCAGACACTGAAATATGGTGCAAGCAACACAGTTACAATAGCAGAATGATCAAACCTTCATAATCCTGCAACTGCAACAACTCGACGGGATCTTCCATACCCGAGCCATCCATTGTAAGAGGGAAAAGACAACACAGGGAAATGAGTAAAACCGATCACGATGCAGCTATAGTCAAACCTCCATTATAACCACATAATGATCCTTGGTTGGATCATCCATACCCGAGTGTTTCAAATTTTTTTTACAGACAAAATGAAAAGAAACAGGAAGATGACTTCTATTAACATGAAAGTCTCAAATCGATTACATAACCAAAGAACAACTCTAGCATCACAAGCATTACAAAATTGAGAGCTCTGCTCAACCAAATGACCTCCCTTACAAAAATATCAAAATGACTCCTAAATACTCAGAACAACTCACCACTAACAACAAAGGCGTGCTCGAGTCTTTGCATTCAAGGCTTTACGTCTGCATGTTCTCTGGAAGACTGCGCATCCAGTCTTCTGTCAAACGCGAGCTTTTGTTAGATGCAAATGTGTTTCAGTAGGGACCTAACTTGCAGATAGTCCATCCAGGCTTTCCATTCAAGTGGCAAGATGAGGTTTCACCAACCGTCCTCACCTTCATTAACTATCTTCATTGAGATCTCGACGAGCCAAGTCAACTCCTACACCTGGAAAACGTGTTGACCACACTCTGAAAATATGCGACTGGGATCCCCGCTAGATGCTGACCGGGAAGATGGAAGGTGGACGTGGAACAAGGCAAGAGTGAGCGGGTGGGGAAAATGGTGCAAACTGACATGGAACAATGAATGATCGACGGCTATGTGGAGTGACGCAGTTGGTGGAGCGATGACTGGGAAAGTGTGGCCACCAATACACGAGATCTAAGGTGTAAAGGTGCGGGAGGGGTGATGTGGCGAAGGGAGAGGAGGGGGACACGAAAATGAAGTGTGGAGGTGACATGGAGTGGGAGTATGAGACACATCTCGGGAGACGACAGGAAGAGATGTGATAATGGAAAGGGGACAGGCACGTGGGGATGTGAGTGGAGGACAAGTGTCAGAGNTTTAGTGTGGGGGCAGGGGGTATGATATCGGATCGGTATTGTAGATCTGAGCACACCAAGATCGACCGCCCAAATTTGCATTCTCCTTAGCACGACGCACCCAAACCATCGGGCCGCCCATAGACTTAGATTAAAGTGTATTTGGTGGGTTTTTAAGCCCCTTTTCTCGTATTTTTTCACCCAAGGCCAAACTCCTTGTGGAAACACCCCACTTACAAATATATGTGCTAAGAAAGTCTACATAGGTCCAAATCCAAAGAGCAAACTGCGTTCTGATATAGTTTCAAAAATATATGTCCATCATATGGTCCAGGAAAACTTGCCATGACTCTAAAATGCATGAGTATTTAAACAATAGTATGGATCGATCCTCATATCAACATGATAGAGGAGAATCCTTCAAAATATGATTTTATAAATAGTATATCCTAACTTCCACTCAAAACAGAAAATTCTGAAGATAAAAGAGAAAACTGTTACAACAACTATAACAAAGTTGATTGACAAAACAATGAAGATTCTAACTTGTTAATCAAGAACTAATCCCACACTATTTTAGGAGAAAATAAAATCTTGATAGCATCTAGTTTATTTGTGTAATTGTTGTCGAGGAAATATTGCAATCATCCCATGACCTGGCAACAAATAATACAATCAATTAAAATCAAAACAAACTAATTAAAGACTAGTTAAAAAATCAAAAGAAAATCAAATAAAACTTAAATCATTGCTTTTACATTAACAAGGATTATCCATTGGAAAGAGAGGATCCATGTAAATTCGATTCTATTAGAATACTGACATTAGTGAATTCTTTGACAAGAATGTTTGGAGTGTTCATTGGTTTCTTAACAACCTGGGAAAAACCATGTTCTATATCATTTATTAACTATCGATTTTTCCTTTTAAAATATTTATTCTGTCTCTGTACCAAATGATATTTCTCTACCCAGAATCAGTAGCCACCACAACTTCAATGTTTTACAATGTTGGTGATCACTGTTAGGGGAGTTTTTTTCTGTTAATAAATTACTCCTTGGAGTAGGACCAATACCTGACAGGTTTTCAAATCCACATAGAAAAGGGGAGGGGGGAGGGTGGATCACAGTTAAATCATGCCTCTTACTCAACCTTTTCAATATCCTGTGACATATATGATTGCTCTGTAATGTTGAACTATTTCCTCAAACTCAACAAAAATTCTTAAAAGATCTTCTTTAAAGCAAAGTTTATATCTCTCATATATTTGAGTTTTTTTTGGAAATTATCCACGTGATAGATAAAAGGGTTCATTTATGAGATGGTTTTCTGAGGGTTTTGTCAAATGCTTTGTCGTTTGGTCAGAATCCATCCCGAAAAAATGATCTCCGATAAAAGTGAAAAAACCCCTCACCTCCATCGAAACAGAATTTTTGAAATATTGTTCTTCACAAAATGGGATGTATCTCTGAAATGGCTTGGTTTCTAGAGAAACTGCTCACGTGGATAGTAAATGACCTTGTTTTGGATATGGATTTTTAACGGTTTCATCAAATTCATAACTGTTTGCTCAGAATTCATCCCGAAAAATCATGTCTCTGTTATACAATTACGGGTATGTAAAACCTCAGGGCCATTCGGTTCTGCCCTTGCTACAATAGCGATGGGTTCTGTAGCTAAGTTAAAACACAGAATAAATTGGAGGGAGAACAAAATGCCCTTATGGGAAGAAAAACAAACAAGTCATATCAAAAGAAACCCATTAAAATCACAAAAGAATAGGTCATCATACCTCATCCCATAGTAGTAGTGAAGAACTCGAAGATCAGAGGACAACATGAATCGATTATCCACTTAAATCCTTGATGATTTTCCAAATCATTTGCATGACAAAAGACATAAGGGTTTTGAATCAAATGACCCATGTTTGTCATATAATTTGCCACAAATTACTGATCCCAAAGTGGATGATAATCATATCATAGTCTTTCGGAGAAATTGGCCAAAGTAAGAGGGATAATTGAAAGAAATTATGGAGTAATGAAGTACAAGGAAATTCCTTCTACTTAGTATTTGAATTAAACTCTTACAAACCAAACATATTGCTCATAGCACATTCAATCTATGGTTGATTATCTTAGGAACATAATATGAAGAATGAAGCACAGTAATAGGTTTTAGTAATATTTCAAAATGTTAATTCAAACTTAGGACTTTACCCTAAGCATCTTAGTTATATAGTCTAAATATCCCTTTTTGAATGAGATTATAATTAGGGAAATTCAAACAATTAACTATATAGCATGATTATATATGCTTGGTGAGATTCAATGAAAGTTTATCGCGAAATAACAATGTCTAGATTGAGTAAGAATACAAATTACATGAGACGCTGACATTTCATCCAAGGAAAATAAATTTGTACAGAGATCCACCAAAATGGCTTTACAAGAAGAACCCTTGATTCCAAGATTATTAGTCATAGAATTAAGCACAATATAATAATACAAAATAAAACAAGTAAAAAAAACAATGTTTATACAAACCAATAATTTTTTACAAAGAGTCTATCAATCCGACAAAAGCAACATACTAGGCAGTGAGAAATTTTATGGATAACTCTGTATTTCAAGATAAAATAGCAGGGTGCTAGTTGGGAGAGCCAACAAATGGTGACTCACTGGGCGAAGTAGTTATCTCTGAACTGTCAAACTTTCATCTAGGGAAGAAGAATAAGACTTGGATATAATTGTAAGCTGCTTTGAAACAAATCCATTTTCAGATTACACAATATTAAGATTAGCTCAGATTTGAAAAAGATTACCACGAAATCAAAAAGAAAAAAAAAACCTGAAGATGTGTTTCGATAAAAAAGTAACGATGTTTATAAAAATGACTTCAATACCGTTGACAAAGCCACTGTTGCCAACAGACGTTTATAGCCTCGACAAGGATGTCATTTAACCCACTCAAGTACTTTAATCACATCCAATAGTTGTCTATTCATGATATATACTCCTGTAGAAAGTTGAATTACAAGCACATACCTGCAATCTCTCAAACCTGACATTGCTTCGCTGCCTGCAGGCCTGTTCAGTACCCCAACGAAGTTGCCTTGGTATCATGCGTGTATTTACCCGCTGCCAGCATGCATGTTCAGTACCCCGATGGGTTTACACACATTTCCCACACTTAAGTGTTTTCAACCCTCTTACGTCATTTATAATGATATAATTTAGAGATTTTGTAAATGACAAAGAGAGCGGGGTCATACTGGAGATTGATTATAGGACATGTATATTAATGATCACTATTTATTTTCTTTCAGTACTGGAAGTTTTATCATGGTTTAGATATTTTAGATTTCAATTAAGAAATCATCTAGAGAATGGGGAAGTGCTTAAAAGTGATCTTTTAAGAACATGGATAGTGTAAAAAGTCTAAAGATCATCGTAATTCCCAAAGATCTCAACATGTTTCAGGGGTAATACTCCGACAAAGACCATTTAGGATTTCATAGTACTCAACTGACTTATAAATCAATTATCTGAGATGAACCTTAACATCATAAACTGTTTAAACTGTTTCAAATTGCTTTTTAAAAAAAAAAAAAAACACAAGTCTTAAAATGAATGCTTCCTTCAACAATCGCTCCTTGATAAGAAATATATTGATTCAAAAAGGCAGACAAGAAGACAACTCATTCAAAGCAATCAAAGAAAACAAAAAACAAACAACAAACCAAATCAGATTTTATTAATGGGATTCAAAATCAGAAGTACATAAAAGAAAACAAAATCAAAACAACAAAAGCAAACTTCAAAAATAATTTGACCAAAAACAAAACTAGGCCGACCTCTCATTGAGAATGAGGATCAAAAGGAAGAACTACAAAGTTCATTGTTTTGCGTATAGACAAGTTCTTTTCTTATCATTTTGACCAAGCTTATTATTAAAATTCACAGAAACTACAAGGAAGCAAAAAAAAATCCTTAACCAGGATGGTTGCAAATATGTGCAGTGGTAAGTTATGTTTGTTAGGGTAAAACTAAGATCAAATCCCTAATCTTTTTATTAATGCTTCATAATATTTGAAATCATTGCATGATGTTGCCAAGTTTTGAAAAAGAAACATTTAATCAAGACAATTGCAAAAAGGAAAAAGAAAGGAATTGAAAGAGGACTTCCCTAACAACATTCAGACGACGGTCCTCTTTGCATAGCCACATGCCTTCATAACTGCATTATTCAAAGGAGAAAAAAAATGAAAAGGCAAGAAAAACCCAAAAGGAATATATTCCTACACCTACTCTAACTTCTACATAGACCAAAATGCTAAGTAAAATCGTATTTCCAGTGCATCCACAAGAGCATCTTCAATCCTGCAAGGCATATAAAGTCAAAAATCAGAATAAAAGAATGTAGTATTTGCAGATACGAAATACATATGTCATGCTTACCTCCTATATATTCATTTCAAAACAAATTAAGCATGGCCTTACCATTCTTTTGAAACTTCTTGATGTATGAATCCTCCAACCATTCTGCAATCTTGTCATGATATGGGTCATAATGGCATGGAAGGATGTAAGTAAGTTTGGAAAACTTGTCAATATTATGGGGACCTGACATTACCATTGGCCAAGGCCAAAGTGCCCCACTGACAATTCTCCAAGTGTTCATTAATTTCTTCACATGGAGGATCTAAAAAAATCATGTCATGCTTACGTCCTATATATTTAGGTGGAAACAAAGCAGGCACAACTTTATCTTTATAATAAAGATTTTTTAGATACGAATCCTCAAGCCATTCTAAGATCCTGTCATAAAAATTAGTTTGAAAATTATGACTTCGATGAACTAGATCTGTCAATGGGGAACACATCATAAGAGGATTCATGACATCAATTAGATTACTGGTTTGAACACTTCCTTTTATGAGATGGATCGTTTCAAAACGCGAAGCATAATCATTAAAATTCGAACTAACCAAAGAATGAATATGCAATGTAGAATATTTGATCTCCATGAGAATGAGTGCATTGTATTTTTCAAAAACAAATCATGTAAAATCATCTTGTAAAATCCCACTTCCATAATTTTCTCTTCCATCCCCCAAGATTGTAATTCCACAGAGAATTTGATAATGCTCCAGAAACGTTTTTGGCAGAGATATATCTTGACTTATCTCCTCCCATCCAAATCAATTCATCTTGTTTTTCAACTAACGCTATGCCAGAATCCCTCAATGATTGTGTATAGCGCTCCCATTCTTTCGCTAGAGGCTCATCCGGACCCAACTCAACGCTATTGATCCAGCTTGTACTTGTCGCACTCCCAATTCCCGACTGGCTCGCTTGATATAAGAGATAAATATCCTTTTGATTGAGATTGGTTACCAATTCCCTTGACAGGATGGCTTCCTGTCCCAGACCTAAAATCACATCCTTTCCAACTTGTATTGAGACACCAGAGCCTGACTTCCAGGCCAACCAATGAATAATGATTGGCAATGTATTACGAAGATTTTTCCATGTCTGAGAACCAAAAGGATGAGCCGCATCCGCCGATCGGAGCCAAGTCAAAACTGAGACATGCAGATAATACTTATCCTTGAGAATATTTTTCCAAATTCCACGTCTCATTAGAGCTCTCCACATAGTGTTTGTAGACAATGCTCTATAGAATAAGAAAATATTTCATAGGCCCCAACCTCCATATTTTTTTGGTCTAGAGATTGAAAACCAGTTACTTAAATGATACCTGTTACTATGATTGTTTCCAGACCAGAGGAAATTGAAACATAATTTATGGATTCTTTGAAGAACAAAAATCATAATGTGAGCTAAGGCCAACCAGTAAACAGGTTGGCTCTCCGGGATTGCCTTTATCAATACATATCTTCCCCCAAGAGACAACCACTTATTACTCCAGTGAGTAATTCGTGCCTCATACTTTTCTAGTAACCATTGCTAGTCTTATGCTTTATAAATGTCAGATTTTAACATATACCCCAGATATTTGAAACCTAAAGCCAGATCTTTCGAGGGGAACAAGAGATTTTCTTTTAATGACCTAAGAGTTTCCAGATGGACCCTTGAGTGGAGTAAGACATACTTTTGTGGATTGATAACCATACCCGAGGCGCAACAGAAGTTTTGAAGAATATCCTGAATAACCTCCCACTCTGAAAGAGTTGGTCTAGTCATTATTAGAATATCATCTACAAATAAAAGATGAAGAACTTTAATCAGTATAGATACCTTGATTCCAAAGATAGTACCTTTGTATTTAGATTTTTTGAGAGCCAGGATAAGACCTTCCATAACAAATATAAAAAGAAGAGGCGAGATCGAGCAACATTGTCTGAGACCTCTGAAGCTTTTAAAAATGTTTGCGGGCTCTCCATTGATGATGATGGCATAATTTGTAGAAGTGACACATGCCATAATCTAGTTGGTAGTTGGAATACCAAAACCACTCTGAAGTAGAATTAACCTTAGATAATCCCAGTTTGTGCAATCATACGCCTTTTTTAAATCAAGTTTCAGGATTATAGCTTGTAGTTTTTTGCTTTTAATACCATGTAAACATTCTTGTGCTGATTCGATTGCATCAAGTATTTGCCTTCCTTTAAGAAAACCCAGTTGTTCTTCTGATAAGGATCTGGATAGAATTGGTATAATTCTCTTAACAATCACTTTTGCTATTATCTTATAACATAAATTACATAAGACTATCGGCCAAAAATCACTGAACTCTGTGGGATTATTTGCTTTGGGAATCCGTGTGAGGAAGGTTTAGTTAATCGAGCTAATTACTTCTCCTCTAATTCTAGATTCTTCCACCATATCTAATAAGTCCTGTCCAATCAACTTGAAGAAGTGTAAGAAAAACGCCACAGTCCAACCGTCTGGTCCATGACTTTTGTTCTTTACAAAGCCCCTTAGAATCTCAAATATTTCATCCTTTGTCACAGCTTTTTCCAAGTGCCTTAAATCCTCCTCCCGCACAATGCTGGGAAACATTCTGACTGTATTGATCTGATTTACAATGGTATTCTATCTTGTATCATTAAACAAAGATTTAAAAAACTTAACTGCTTGAACCTTAATAACTTGTTGTCCTGTATGTAAAACCCCTGTACCATCATTAATCTCCCATATGATTTTTTTGTTTCATATGTAGCTTGCAAAATGGTGAAAGAACTTAGTATTCTTATCATCGCTTTTGATCCATATATCTCTACTTTTCTGCCGCCACTGTTCTTCCTCTGCCAACAATAGCTTATTTATCTTAGATTCTAGATTGATAACTGTTTGGTCAATGTTTTTAGTAGTGTTTCCATTGTTCATTAGCTCACAACAATTATTAAGAGTCTCTTCAATTATGGTTAGGTCCCTAGTTTCCTTAAAATTCTTTTCCTTTGCCTAGCTTTTGACTCACGATTTTAAAGAAGTGAGTTTCCGCACCACTCTCCTTTGAGCACCTATAATATTTTGAAAATCGGGATCCAACCAGACATCTTTTACCAATATCTCAAAAGACTCCTCCCTAATCCAAACTAGGTTTAGTTTAAAAGGATAAATCACCCTTGGGGTCCCAAGTCCAAACTCAAGAAACACCGGAGCATGGTTTGACAGATACAAATAATGAACCCAAGTCCTATACCTCTGAGTAATAAACAAGAGGTCCTTTGAAATATATATCTTGTCAAGTCTTTTTGCAATGCTATCCACCCCTGCATGACCATTCCTCTATGTCGGAACAATCTCAGATGGAGCAACATCAACTAAAGAGTTTTTTAAGAAAAGAGATTTTAAAAAACCCGCCAAAGAGTCTTGTAAAGTTGACTGCCCCCATACCTTCACAGATGAAGTTGTGAAATTTAGGTCTCCAACAATGATTAGATCCTTTTGTGCTAAGATACCCGAAGCTTCCACCGAGATCCAAAAATCTTTTCTATCTTGACAGGGTCCATAAATCATTAGTAGCGAAAGCTTACTTTTATCCAATAATGAGTATCCTGAAAAAAGAATACCACTAGTACTTAGGCAAGGGTAAACAAAAAAATAAATTAGGATCCCAAGACGCTAGTAACCCACCAGAAGTCCCCATAGCACTAACAACATAGATCATCCAATCAGGCCGAAGCTTAAACATAAAATTTCTTGCCTTATCCGTAGACACCATAGTTTCTTGTAGGAAAATAATACTTGGAGAGGTATTTTTCAACAATCTGCGAAGGGAGGCTTGTTTCAGGGGTCCTCCAACCCCTCTAATATTGAGGGATACTAAAATAATGTTTTAGCCCTTGCCAGGGCTTTTAAACCTCTAAGCGCCCCAAGTTTAGTAGTAGTATTAGAATCAATAGGTAATGGGTTAAGAGAAGTTCCCTCTTTTTTACAGGCACTTCGAGTTTTTATTGGTGAAACTTCAAACCCTAGACCCCTTGAGCACGCAGGATCAGTAACATCAGTATGACCCTTCCCTTTGATGTTAGAAGAAGATCCTAAAAAAGATGGCCTAAAAAGGTTGGTATTGATAAAGTCTTAGAAACTTTAGGCCCTGTAGAAATTAAAAATGATAACATAGAGTCTAGAGCACTGTCACTGAGAGAAGGTTCGACATATATAGGGGCCAAAGTATCAGTCTCTAACCCATAAGTACTAATATAAAGGTTTGTTACCACTTTAGGAAGAGTAACCAAATGAGGACTTCGTGAAACATCCCCATCCACAGTCTTACTAACCGTAGTATAGTTAGTGAACTGATAAAAACAATAGTCGGCTTATTAGAATGATCAGGGAAGAGTATGGAGTTTAAGTGGTCACGTTCCCATGCTTTTAAATAAGAATATAACTTGGGGCAGAAATGTTTCAACTTACCGATAAAAGTCATATCCAAAGATGAAGGATTGTCCTCAAAGAAGGATTGTCCTCAAAACAGAGTCTAGGATAGTCCATAAGAACGTCGTCCTCCTCCAAACGAGTAACACTATCTCCAAGTGTATCATCTGACAGGGAGCCATAGACAGTAGTGCACTCCTTGCGTAGATGACCTGTCCGCCTACAGAGGGTGCAACAAAACGACAAACCCAAGTATTCCAGTCATTGGACAAATAACAGACCCTGCCATTCAATCTCAAGAACTTCCAAGAGTCCTTCATGGACGTCTAATTCAACTAATACTTTTGCCATTCTTTTATCCGGTGTGTGTAGGTCAACTTCTTCTATTTTTAGGAAATGACCTATGGCATTGCTGACCGCTTCCAAGGATTTTTTGTTCCACATCTGTAAAGGAAGGCTTGAGAGGACCACCTAAACGTGTATAAAGCTAAAATACTCAGTAGTAGGTTTAAATCTTAATCTCCATCTTTCCAGCATTAAAATCCTCCCATCGGAACTCCAGAAAGTATTTAGTACATGTTATGTGTCCTTCGGAGTTTTGAAAACGTAGCCCAACCATCCTCTTGGCAACGAAAGTAACTCAGGAGTGTATCCTAGCAAAGGAAGCCAATACTTCTGCATCCACACCTCCATAGTATAGAAGCACCGTGAACGATAAGCCAGTCTACCTACTAGAGCACATAGTGACTGTTAAGATTTGCCATTACACCAAAACTCGCAGGTGTTAGTAAACTTCCAAATCAACAACATCACCTTGAGTGGGCGGTTAGTCCCATGTTCCCAGCATGGCAGTGAGTCCACGAGAGGTGCGGCAGTTAGTCTAACACCCCTAGTCCATGAGAGATGCGACGGTTAGTCCAACACCCCCCCTCTGACGTAACTCGAGGGTATTGAACCTGGGCCAAGGCTCTAATACCATGTTAAGATTTTCCATTACACCAAAATCCGCAGGTGTTAGTAAACTTCCAAATCAACAACATCACCTTGAGTGGGCGGTTAGTCCCATGTTCCCAGCATGGCGGTTAGTCCACGAGAGGTGCGGCGGTTAGTCCAACACCCCTAGTCCACGAGAGGTGCGGCGGTTAGTCCAACACCCCTAGTCCACTAGAGGTGCGACAATTAGTCCAATAGTGACAAATTGCAAGAATCTTCTAGACCGATGTCCATACCTAGCACTAACTTTCGTTTAGTGCGTTTTGGCTTCCAAACGTTTTGGGAGCATTTTGTTCGACCTCTGTACTCTATTCTATCACCACAACTGAAATCGACCCCTTTAACAGCCTTTGCATCCTTCGAATGACCATTTGTCAGACCTCCCAACCCCTGCACCTTCTCAACATTATGAGATACTATCGAAGGGTCGTCTATGAACTCTGTGAAATCTTTCACAGTGCCTTCCGAGGCAGTAACATAATGTGCTAGTGAAAAGGTTCGATAGGATGAACGAAGGCAACGCCTCTCTCTTTCAAATCAGAAATTAGAGACGCATTAGGGTGGCGAGGATGAGTAATAACTTCTATTGACGCATCAATCGATGTGAATAAACCAACCTTCTCCCAATGCTCCTCGTCAGATGCACTCATTAGTGCGCTGGCATCATAATCCATAATAATGGGCACTTGTTAGCCACCAGAAACCCCATGTCATTAAAAAGTTTAAGACTGGGTGTGAGAGTAGTCTCGTCAAAGTTAAGGGAATCTATTGATCAAGAGGGAGTTTTATGAAAGAATAGACATGGTTCGAGTTCTTGATAGGGCTCCTTCTGGATAACATTAAAATACCTCCAAAAAAAAAAGGTACTAAGACCAGGGAAAACAAGCTAATAAAAATTGTACCTAGAGTAATAACTCCCCCTACCCACACCCATCAAATCCAATAGTAATGCTAACCAAAGCATTCCAGTTGCAACTTACCTAAAATTCTAACTTAACTGGAAAAGCAACCATATTAAGACTAAATAGGTGGCAAAAACCAGGTTCTATCCCGCAAGGAGTACGATAACAACTTCAACATCCATAAAATCCAAACCCATGGTAGCCTGCAACTCTGGTTCTTTCACAATCTGAAAATCGCCTTCCTGCCCTCCTGCCTCTTTCTACTTCTTTTAATTTATATTGCTTTTACACATATGACTTTCAACAAACAACAAAAGGAAAGTTCCATTTAAGCATGTGTTTTTTTTCTCCTTGAATATGTTAAGGAGATAGATATGGAAATCAATTGGAAATAACTTCCTCTCTTTCCAAGATGGAAAGTAATTGCATGGAATTGTCATACAAAAGTTTGTGTGTATCTCTTTTAGATCTTTCTTGAATAGTCATTTTTTTCTTCTTGTAGCAATAAGAAAAAAAACAAATGTATCGCTTTATTAAAGAATTTTTTTCTGGAAGCATCTAAAGAAGGAATAAATTACTTCTAGCAGAGGAGGAACAATGGCGTCTAAAAAGAAGGGTTACATGGAGTCAGTGCAGGGACAAAAATACAAAATATTTTCATTGATTGGCCAGTTATAAAAGAAATAAAAAACATTTGTGGGAAATAAAGGATGAATATGATCAGGTTCACTTTGGTTAGGAGGATATAAAGGATGAAGTGTAGAGATTTTTTAGTTTGTTCTATCAAGATATGGGGAAAAATTTGATTGAGGATCATATTGCATCGGTTAGTCTTTTCCCAAGAATGGTTTCTGAAGAAGAAGTTCAATTACTAGAGAAGCCTTGTACTAGCGAGGAAGTTCTAGAAGTCCTAAAGGGTTTCACCAAGGACAAAAGTCCAAGTCCCGACGGATGGACTGTTGAGCTCTTTTCACACTTCTATGAGATGGTTGTGAAAGATCTGCTTGAGGTTGTTGAGGAATCCAGACTAAGTGGAGAAGTTATCAGGTCTTTGAACTTGACTTTTATTTCCCTTATACCAAAAGTAAATGGATCTTCATCTTTCATGGATTTTCAACCAATTGCTATGTGCAATGTTTACTATAAGATCATAGAAAAAATCATTTCTAAGAGGATCAAACCTATTCTGTCCCGTACACTGTCAGAGGAGAAATTAGGATTTTTAAAAGGAAGGAAAATTCTTGACGCTATCAGAACAACACAGGAGTGCCTTCACAGTATCAAAGAAAAAAAACTACAAGATTTAATTTTAAAGATTGACTTAAAGAAAGCATATGATTGTATAAGCTGTGACTTTCTCCACTTGAATATTCTCCAATGCGGGTTCAGACTACCAACAACAAAGTGGATCATGGGATGTGTCACAACAACAACCTTCGCTATTATAATTAATGGAGAGTCGACGAATTTCTTCAAAAGTGGCAAAGGGCTAAGATAGGGATGCTCATTGTCGCCTTTGTTATTCATTCTAGTGATGGAAGGGTTGAGTTTGGCACTCAAAAGAAGCCAAGATGGAGGCGCATTGATTGGTATAAAGGTTTCAAGATTAATTAGGATCCTCCATATTCTTTTCGTTGATGACATTCTTATAATGTCAAAAGCCTCTCTTGATGAATGGCAGGAGATAAATAAGATTCCTATTGTTTTTTGTAGTGCCACTGGACTCTTGATAAATGTACAGAAGACATCTTTCCTCCACTTTGGAGTTCAATAAAATGTTATAGATACATTAAAAGAATCCTTTCATTTTAATTTTTCTGATCTTACTGAAGGTTTCAGGTATCTTGGTTACTATCTAAAACTTGACAGGTATAAGGTGGAGGACTGGCACTTGCTTATTGCAAAATTTGAGAAGCGGATAAACCATTGGTGCAATAGATGGATTTCCATTGGCGGTTGCTTAGTTCTAATTAAGGTTGTTTTAGAGAGCCAGCCAGTCTACTAGATGACATTGGCTCATATTTCGTCATCTGTGCTCAATAGAATTCACCAAGTGGTCTTTACTTTTCTATGGTCATGATGTAAACAAAAGAAGAGTTATCATCTGTGTAACTGGCAGCTCATTGCTCGTTCAAAAATTCATGGGGGATGAGGACTAAGAAATATTTTCAGCTCCTGTAGAGCCTTGATTGCGAATACTCTGTGGAGGGTGTTGATGATAGAATGCCTTTGGCACCGCGTCATAAAAGATAAATATCTTCCATTTGGTTTTGTAGCGAGATGGCTATGATCGGTTTCTGTGGTGGGGGAAAAGGTTCACAAACGTGGAAAAATATACTCAAATCCATGCATTTACTGTTGCATTGGATAGGTTGGTGTCTGGGGATGGGTGAGTCTATTCTTATTGGAAAAGACCGAATCCTGGGTATGAGGGAAGCGATCATCCTGTTTGATGACCTGATATCAATCCTAAATCAGAGAGGGGTTTATTAATTATATCAGGCTAGCTGTGATCCACGACCAAGAATGATATTCTCAAACTGAATTTCAAGTGACTTGGAATTGGAGGGACAAACAACTTTTGGATGGAAGACATTCAGATGTGCCTTAATAAACTCTGGTGTATAGCTGCAAGTGAGGCCAGATGTACTTAAATGGATAGGAGGTGAATCATCGGGCCAAATAACAATAAAAAATATTTATGAGGCCACCAAAGCAAAGTACTAGAATTTTGCTATTGGAGAATGGAGGAAGACACTTTGGTCATGGGAGTGTCCTTGAAAAATCAAGCATTTTATTTGGCTAGTTTATGAGAACAAAATTCTCACTTGGGAGGATTTACAACATAGAGGTCATAACAGACCAAGCCTTCGCTATTTGTGTAAGAACAATAAGGAAAACAATTTACATTTGTTTGTAGAGTGCCCTTTCATGATCACAGTATGGGATAGGATTAAATCGTCCATAAAACATATTACAGGGTGGAATGGTACCTCTGTGGTAGAATGTTTCAAAAACTGGAAAGCTCATAATAAATCCTATCCTATTTTGTCGGCCTTCATTTGCTGGTATATATGGTTGGAAAGGAATTATGTTATTTTCGAAGATGGAAATCCCTCTTTAAAAAAGGTGGTCTACAAAACTATAAGCGTTGTGGGTCATTACAAAATTCAGTTGAAAGCTTTTGCCCCGAGGAAATTTCTTTGTTTGTCTGCAGGTGGTGGCACTATTGGATGGTTTAATGGGGCTGCACAACAATCTGGTCAAAACAGTGGGGCTGGGAGGGTAATAAGGGTCAAGAATCATCAATCTTATAAATGGTTCTTCAATTGTGTACGTGGCACCAACACGAGAGTAGAGCTTTTGGGGGTATGGGCCCTACTTACATCGGCTACTAGGCTATCAATTTCAGATTTACTTGTCCAGGGGGTCTCAAAAATTGTTATAGAATGGTTGCAGGGAAAGGGTTGTCTTTAGGTGGTCTCTTTGGAATGCTGGAAGGATAGGATCTTAAAAATGATCAAGCACTTCTGAAAAGTCTCCTTTGCACATGTTTTTAGAGAAGGAAATCAAGAGGTGGATAGTCTTTCAAAACAAGCTCTCAAAAAGGATCCCGAAAAAATTGCCTACTATCTTTGTGAAGAGGGTCATGAGGGTCCTCATATGTTTCTAAATCTATTCTAGAAGTCTTGGAGCTGTTGCATGGATCATTAATGTTGTGTCTTTTTGGGGAGTCTAATTTCCGTCTTTTTTTGTGGAATATGTATTTCTATCCTTAATGATATGTGTATTTTGGACTAGAGTATAAGCTGGGGGGTTATAGTCTCGTGTCTTGCTTGTGGGGAATAAACTATTTACAAAGGATGTAATTGGCATATGATGTTGAATTATCATGTTTATGATCAATTTATATTTAATATAAATATAAAGCGATTTTTTTTGTGGAAACAAAAAAGTAACTTCCAGTTTTATATAGTTGGCATTGCATCTGTAATATTCATCAACAAATGACAAAAACATTTTTTCTCATTGCTTTGTCCATTTTGTCGAAACAGAGTATCAAGGGTCACAACTATTGTGAATGAGTTCCATAATTCTTTGCCAAGACATTCAGATTCATATACAGGTTTATCCATAACTGGTGGCAACTATCCCAAATCATCGACCAATATAATTGACCTACCACGAAAAGGAATGTTAGCATTTTCTGAGAAATCCTTGCTAAGTCTCAAATCAATTTTTATAAACAGATTTATTCCAACATTGAAACACTAAAAACAATGCATGTACACGAAAATCAATGCGTGTAGTTCATATAAATACCACAATATACAATTAAAGTCAATTTAAAATTGACATACATTAAAATCAATACATCTTGTTAGTCTAATTACACTAGAATTAATGCATCTATTTCAACCTATATTAACCTACATGTTATGCCACCCTACTTTAGTCAATCAAATCTCTACACATGGATTAGAAATTGACATGTACATTGAAATCAATGCATCTAATGAATGAGTTCCATAATTCTTTTGCAAGACCTTTTTATCCATAATAGGTGGCAATTGTCCCAAATCACTGATCAATATAACTAACCTCCCACCAAAAGGAATGTTAGCATTTTCTAGGAAAGCCTGGTGAAGTCTTGAATCAATTTTTGTTAACATATTTCTTCTAATGTTGAAACACTAAAAGCAATGCATGTACATGGAAATCAATGCATGCAGTTCATATAAATACCACGATATATAATTAAATTCATTCTAAAATTGGAATACATTGAAATCATTGCATCAAATTAATCTAATTACACTAAAATTAATGCATCTACTTTAACCTATATTAACCTACATGATATGTCACCCTACTTTAGTCAATCAAATCTCTACACATGGATTATAAATCAAGAGGTACATTGAAATCAATGCATTTAGTTAATAAAAACAAATTAAGCTAAAATATCAATACCTTCTATTCATTGAAAACAAAACAATACATAGTATTTAACTTGATGCCATAGCTGTCAACAGAGGAACCCGGCTCTGGAATTAGAGTTTGAGCTTCAAAAAAAGGGTCTAGATCGCCAAAATTTGCAATAATCCCATATAGTTTGTTCTCTATAAACTAGAATAAACTAAAAATACATGAACTAAAAAGTAATCTAGTGAGGAAAATCATGAAACATATTTGAGATGTCATCATTCTTCAGGAGCATTGTCGTTACCATGGTGCAGAGAAGGAGTTGGCCACATTGGTGCAATTACATTTCACTTTGAACAAGTGAACTGGTCATATAGTTCTCCAATTCGAGCCTCCATCTGCTCTTGACGATATTTTATCTCTGCCATGTCCCTGTGGTGTTCAAAGATGAGCTGCAGTTGGTCGTTGAACATGAGAATGGACTACTTTTCCATGCTCTATATGGGTGGTCACTCACCTTGATGCACGTTGTTGTCACACTCTCCATCATTGAGGCCCTCCAAATTGAACTCTCTATCTGCCTCATTTTCATCACGAGTCCTCCCTGAAGATTCCTCATGAATTTGAGGAATCTCTTCCTTGACAATTGCATAGCCCCATCTTTCTTCCTTTGGTTGAACCCTAGGATAATTCCTTTCTTCCTATTGATAATCTCTGGTCAAATCAGAGCTACTAGAGGAAGGAGATGGGAGGTGTCGCCTATTGTAGACACTTCTCACAGTGCCACTTTCATGCTTCGACCTGGCCCGATCACGTGACATATTTCTTGCAACAAGTAGACCTGGAAGGAAGAGGAATGGTGAAATTTTGCCAGAATGAACCAAGAACCATGCAACAAAAACATGATATAGTTTCTCATTGTTTGCAAAGGCTTGAGTGAATTGAAGAGCCTTGCACAAGCCTTTGTAAGGAAAAAAAAATCCATCTCCTTGAGCATTGAAACCATCCATAATTGCTACAGTAATCTCACATGAGATAGAAGTACCAGAGCTAAGGATTTGGCTCATCACCGTACCCATGAAATATACTATTTGTCAAGAATATCCCACCAGGGAGTTAAGAGACTTGAGGGCCACCAAAATTGGGAAGAGCGCATAGTACCAGGTGGCGACTCACATGCGCTACTAGTGTCTCGACATGCATGCACATTTAACACCCCATCCTGGAGAAAACCTTCCATCTGAGCGATATCGATACATTCCTGAAGCAGGGGGGGGGATTTGAATTTTGGTCAATTTCGTGAGAAATATCCCACTTGAGACAATCTACCCCCACATTGGCCAATTTATCTACAATCTTATTATCCTCTCATCAGACATGAGAGGGGACATATACCAAGTGGGGTAATAGTAATGATTGAACGAGTTCAAGTTGTCTTAATAATCTCCAATTGAGTGAGATATTCTCAAGATCAAAGCTATTCATAAGCTTCGAAAACATAGTGATGATAATCTGCGATTCCCCTTCCATTATGAGCTTGCAATAACCTAGATGGGAGGCCTCCTGAATCCATTTGAGAAGTCCCTAAAGCTCAACAGAGTTGTTGGTATCATGGCCCAAGCTACCTACAAGGATGTTGCAAATATTTCCCCTTTCATCTTCGAACACCACTCCAAAATCCCATAGAACTAGGGTTCCCTTTTGAGGCCCCATCAAAGTTCATCTTCATAAATCCTATGGGGGGTCTTTTCCATGAAGCAGGGCTAGAGGAGGAGGGAGAGCGAGCAGGGCTGGATGTGATTGGCATGTTGAGATTGTTTTTCTAGTAAGAGAGAATGTGTTGCTCCTATGGATCACAAGCCAAGTCATCCAGTGACCATTGATGATATCTTATTGTTTCTTGAATATTAGTTGTAATCTTTGACCCAATGAGTTCTTCAAGGGAGTGCTTTAAGTGGAAGCTCCTTCTATTGCGTTCCTTATGTTATCACCATATAATTCCCAGAAGGTGTCTGAGTTTCAGAATTTTTGCGAGGGATTAAATCGCCACAGAGCTGTGATAATTTGGAGGACCCGGTTATACCTGGCAACGTATGGATGAAATAATAGAGATATGAAGAGTAAAACTCAGCAGACTGTCGATCCCAAAAGCATCCCAGATCAACGACTGAGACGTGTATCGAAGATGTAACTAGCACGAGGATTAAGCGGTTGAGGGCAAGCCGGGGAAAACCGTCGCGATTTTTTTCTTACGTGACACATGGTGCCCTTAGAAGTACATCAGAGAAGAGGGTTGTCTGACCAAAACCACCTTTTTTCAACCTCCGATGATAGAGTTGCCAGGCAAGACGCGGACTGTAGATCTTGAAGCGACCCAGATCAACGATCGAGGCAAATTTCGACGATTGAAGTAGCGTGAGAATTAGCTGACAGAGGATGGACCGGGGAAAACCGCCCTGGTTTAAATCATTAACACATGGCATCCTTAGAGACACATTGGAGCCAAGGGTGGTTCATCCAAAACAATTTTTCTCTAAACCCTGATGGCAATAGATGCCTATAAAAGGAGGAACCCTAGGCATTATTCTATGACAATATGAGGCATTCAAATGTTCAAAAATTTGGCGCAAAGCTTCTATTCAAATTCTGAAGTTCAGAACCGAACCAGACCATTTTTCTTGCCACTTATTAGGTATTGTTAACCATGGCTGCCAATCCTGTTGTTTTATCCGCGAGTGAACCAGATATTTCCTCTAGGGATGATGCCCTAATTGACAGAGATTCTAATGTTTTCGACACAGAGAAAACGGTCTCACCCATTTCTCTGTCTAAAGCGAATTTGTTGAACAACGCTGGATCCCACATACCCTTTCTTGAAGCGACTTGAGCCTCCTTCACCCCTTATGTCATAGAAACAATC
This sequence comes from Picea mariana, assembly GCA_032191745.1. NCBI lineage: Eukaryota > Viridiplantae > Streptophyta > Pinopsida > Pinales > Pinaceae > Picea > Picea mariana. The sequence continues at coordinate 125,106 of JASDQU010508005.1, forward strand.
TTCCCATTCCCTGAATTTGTAAGTTGGTGTGCAAAGTGATATTCCCAGGGAGAAAGAGTCATCTTAAACAAATTAGAGTCAAAAGTCCTGTGTAAAGTAGACGGTCTGCCACTCCAACATGCTCTAAATATACCAGATGCCTCCCCCACAGTGTCAGAACCCTTTGAGGAATAGAGAATGATTACGTTTTATAGAGAATGCTTGCCCGAGGTAAAAACCCTGTTTCTGCAAATCATAGTCAAACCTGAACATTATTCAGAGAGTCTATCCTTGCCTGTTAGTATAAGCGTCATGACCATTGAAGTCCAGTGGGGTTATTCTCTACTAAGTCAAATTCTAGGTCTAGACAATGACAAGTTTGTGGTAGAGGTTATGCTAGGGTTCCTGTTGATTTTCTTCCTGTATGGGCAGTCAATCTGTGTTAGTTTTGATGAATTTATTACGGAAAATATACATCAACAGCTGGTTAATTTCAGCTCGTTAAGACATTTCAGATACTACTCTTACCTATTGAGAATGTTTCTGGGATCTAACAACACCGAGCTTCCTCAGGTTGCATTTATTTCGACCGAGTGTAAAAAGATCACCATGCTCATCTTCATCAACAAGATCATGTCCAAGATACACAGTCTCATTTTTGGTTCAGATCTGCCAAGAGTCCTAGAAGAAATGAAGAGTTCGTTGCAACTGAGTCTGGAGAACATGATGGGATACTGGATGCTTTTCACTTAGACCACCGTGATTTGGGTATACGGATGCCAAGAAGGACCTCACCTTTTACCAACTTTTTTGACTCCCAGGATATTTGCTTTGGAATTTATAAGACAAAGGGTCATCTCAGAGACTTAGCATTTCCTCAAAGCTCACAAGGCTTCTAATATGAAATTCCTATTCGTGGTGGGTCCCTTTGTGGTGAAAATCAAGTCTTGTTTTCCTCAAATTCAATCCAAACTCAATGAATTTGGGTTCACATAGTTACAAGGAAGAAGATATGATCCACATCAGATTGTATCAAAGAGGAGATTGGCAAGCAAACAAGGCCCTTATGAGCACGAGCACATTGAAGGATTAGATAAGTTGGCCAATCTAGAGAACTATATGGAAATGGAGGTCATCATGCATCATCATCAAACAAAACAGGTAGAGCTTACTTTTCAATAAAGCTCAACACAAAAACCCTCACTCAGGTTGATTGTCAAAGCTCCTAAAATGAGAATCTTCAATAAGAGAACTAGTTTAGAAGCTCTAGGGGCTAGTAGCCAGCAAGACACCCTCAAGAAAATGAGAGCCTCATCACCCTCTCCAATTATTGACTTGGAAGAGGAATAACAGGAAGGAAATACGTGCATGGAGATGGCAGAGACTATGACCCAGAACGAAGAAATCAATCCTGAAAACAAGCCACAAAATGAAGGCAACATGAAGGTTTTCAGCAGCAGGAAACCTGTATTCAGCCAGACTCCTGGGACAGTTTATCAATCTAAGGAGGACTTGCTAAATCAGTATGCCATGAAAGGGAGTATGGCCAATAGTGAAATAAGGGATCTTTTTCTCGAAGTAGAAGGGACATCTCAGCGTAAATCTCACCTACTCTCAGTCAGATATGTCAAGAAAAAGACATTCAACATTGCAGTGGACGATAATGATAAGGTATATGAGTTCAAGGTACACTATGAAAACATCGGCGCTTCTACAATGTAAAATTCCATAGAAATGTCAGTGATATGTTGTACGCTGATTACCTAAGCTTAGCGCTGAAGGTTGCAAGATTGACAACACATGCATTGAAACTAGATGGGCAACTGAAACAAGAAAATGTGTCTAGCAAAGCTTGGATGATGCTGGTAAAGAGATTAGAGTCTGAAGGTCCATAGGGGGTGAAAGCCTCTCTAGACAAAAAGGACAAAATGATCCAAAGGTTGAAGAAAAGGTTGAAGATGTCACCTACAGACCATCCGCAGATAGCATAATTAACTGCTTTGGAGTAGGAAAAGGAAACGTTTAGACAAGAGGCACTAGAGTACAAGGCTAAAGTGTTGCAATTGGAGAAAGAGAAAGAAAGTTGGTCACAAATGCAGGCAACAACATCAGATATGGAAATTATTGTGCATGCTAATGTAGAGGCTGGATCAAGTGTTGAGGGGTTAGTTCATGCTATGTCCCAGGTGAGATCAAAAGTCTCAAATAAAACTTAGAAAAGTTGAAACAAGAGATGAAGGTGAAGGATGAGAAATTAGCTCAACTCCACAGAGAGAACCAAGACCTGCAGGAAAGAGTGAACAAGCTAAAAACCAGATTGAAGGGCAAAACGCTACTACAGGTAGCCAAACATGTAATATGGGACACGATTGCTGCAGAGGTTGCTAAGTTAAGAAGTTATCTGATTTTTATTAACGATAAAGAGAACATGGATGCTACAGCTCAAAACATATGCGCTGTTGTAAATGAAGTGTTAGCAAAGAAGCCCTCAGAATGGGCCCAAAATTGCATCGACTTACTAAATGCTATACCAACTGTCGATCTTCAGACCATCGATGTGAAAGATAGGACCGCTTTAATCATTTCAACCAGGAGAATCATTCCTAAGCACAACCTGCTCAGATCGGTCCAGAACAAAGCTGTTCAAATAGAGCATAGCATACATGAGTTTAAAAACGCCTTTGAACAATTGTTTGCTAAAGGCCTCCCCTCATTTTGGGACGATAAAGGCTCATTATACAATCATGAAGATTATCACACTCTCCTCATGGAATGCAGGATGGACCATTCCAAGTTTGAAGATATGGAAGAAAGTCTGAAAGACCCTAGTTTGGTAAAACATTTAGCTACTGATTTCGAAATTCTAAACAAGTTCAAAACAATGAAAGTCATCGTGCCAATCATGTCCTATGATACGTGCATTGACCTGGAAATTTTGATTAAAGAATTGATGGATTACAAAATCCCCTCTGATGCGCAATGGAAAGAAGTCATGCGGTTGGGTAAGACAAAGTACAACGTCCCTGGAACCAACAGATGATCTCCAACTGTCACCAATCTTGCAGATCCAATGGAAGCACAGGGCAGAACAAATGTCGCAGAAGCAGCCGGGCAGCCAGAGAGACTGTTCATGATGTTGAAACGTTTATTTTTTGCTAATTATTGTAAATCGTTTCGTATACCAAAACTGACATCTGAAACTGTTACAGAAGCTGAAACGTTTCAGTTTCAGTTATTTTTGATCAAATTGTATAAGTACTAAGAGACTTGAATTATTTAATGTTGGCAGAAGTGCAAGAGCACCTTTTGGTTGTATCAAACTCTATTTGTAAATTTTCTGAATCTGAATTGAATACAAATGCAAAATATTTTGAAGCCTCTATGAAAATATTCTAACGGGTGGTGATATGAGCTTTGTTTCCTTTCATCGTATGTATTTCCTATAGCCTGTCATTTCGTTTACATTTTCTTCTGTTTAAATTGGAGAGTTTAAAGGCCCATAATTTGTCTTGTGATGCTCTTGGCTTAAGCAATTTAAACAATGCGATTGTCTTCTTAACTTATTCAGAATTCATTTCAGTAATGTTCTGAAGGAGTTATTTGTTTTCTTCATTTTCCTACACATCTTTTTATTTCAAAAATAACTCAGATTCATCGCCTCATTTAGCCTTTGTCCTCTGGAGAGTTCTATCAGTCGATGCATTGTTTTCATTCACTTTCAGAATTTTGACTCCATAGCCCATAGTGTTCCCCCCTTCTTTGGGGCAAACTTTATTAAAATCCACAAAACAAACCAAATCTAGCCACCGATTTCCATAGATATATCAAGTGACACGAGAGAGCCCTCTCTGAGTTGAGCAGGCTAGTGCCTCAGCTCTAAAGCTGGTTGAAACAGTTATCTCTATCATTTGTCTATTCAGCTAGACATAATTTACAGAGTTCTAACATTCTGGCGCCATTGTCGGGGACGAAATTGAAAAAATTTTCCCTGGGAAAATGAGTTAAAGCTTTAGTTTGATCCCTGAGGGTGACAGTGGACCAAATACCTTATTGGCTGAAGATTATATTTACCCTGGAAAATCCATTACTCAGAGACCAGTTATACTACACTGTGTAAGATAGAAATCCTAGCTCCTAATAAAATCCACACCAGGAGAAACCCAGACCCCGAACCTGCAATCCCTGTCTCTAGCCCTGAAAAGCTTGGCCGAAGAAGAAAAGAAAATACAGTAACCCCTGTGTTATGTCCTGAATGATATTCATCCTTACCTAGAGACAGATTGATCAGTATCGAAGACCTTGAGTTTGATCTAAAATTCGAACACTCCCTGTTCAGAACCAGGTCTAAATCTTGTTTAGACCAGACCCTATTTGGCGAAAAAAGATTCCAAGATTTGATTCTAGCCACTTCTGTCAAACTTGTAGTGACTCCTGTTCGAAACCGACAGCCACTCCGACCCCTCACAACAACTATGGCAGCTAGATTTTCTCCTCTCATACTGCCTGTTCTATTGCATGACTTACCCTAGGAGTACAACCTAAGGATTAAGCTATATGATGCTGAAGGTAACATATCAGCCCAGAAACACCTAGACTGGTTTAATGATTTCATAGACTTAGAGGAGGTGGATTTTGCAGATGTGAAAATGAGGTTGTTTACACAAAGCCTTGCAGGATATGTAAGAAAATGGTTCAGATCCCTTGCACCAGGAAGTATCACGAATTTCGTAGCTTTTGAGACACTCTTCCTTGCCAGATGGGGATATAAGAAAAACCCCCTTCAGTTGTTGACACACTACAACACTATGAAGAGGTTGCATGATGAAACAATGTAGGAGTTTTTGGCTATATTCATGAAGGTATATAATGCAATTCATGATGAAGTAAAACTCCTACCTAAAGCTGCTCAGCTCAGATATGATGATTCTTTCGAAAGTGATTTACTTTATTATTGAGAGAGCGAAGATCTGCCACGCTAGATGATATGATGACATATGCCATTGAAGTCAAAGTAAACCTAATGGCTTCAGGAAAAATGAAATCTAATTGTAACAAAAACATGAGAAAAACTCAGGATAAAGCACAAACTTCCACATCACAAACATCAGAAGAAATATTCAAAGCGATGATGAGAAACATGGAAAGGATGATGGAAAGAATGGCATTGGGAAACATACTTAACCCTAGGGAACATGTCGACGGTCCACCTAGAAACCCGAGGAGACCCGTCGGTTCGCAGTTCAGGCAAAGAGAGTAGAGAAACCAGGGTAATCATGCAGCTCAAGTAGACCAAACAAACAAGGGAAATCAAGGAAATCAAGGAGAACAACAAGTAAGACCCCCTTTTCAAAATAATTATGTGAATGAAGATTATGATGGATATTTTGAAGATAATGTGAACTGCTCTGATGACAAAGAAACTGAGGTGTTTTTGACCAAAGAAGAACATGACCAGTTCATGGATGCAAGTGAAATATTTTTGCAAGATGAAGAGGAAAGGATATCGGTAAAAAAAGAAGATTAAGAGATCGGATTGCAAAACACCATCATGCAATTCCAATGACAATACAATCTCCGAAATCAAAAGGTGCCTCAAAATACTCCGAAAGGTAATCTCCCAAAGGCAAACTCCACCAAAGATGCTTAGAGTAACGTGCCCTCTTCTAGTCAGCCCAAACAATATTCCACTGTGAAAGACTCCGCTACAAAGGATGCTATGGATAAGGGCAAGCAAAAATAGGAATCACATAAGAAAATTTTGACAAGAAAAGAATATATTACTAAAGAGGTAGAAAAAACTCCGTCCTTTTTTGACTTCAAAATTGAGATGGCTAAGATTAAGATTTCGATACCCTTTAATGAATTGATCAGAAATAGCGAATACAGAAGTCAGATCATCAAGATGCTTAAGATGGGACAAACCTCTGATACTCTGAACATACAGGATGATCACCCAACCATCTTATTTGGGCCGAGAGTAGAAGAAAGCGGTGAAAGTGAAGAAGTTCCTCCTTTCTATGTCAGCTTAAAACTCCACGACATGACTTTACACAATGCTATGCTGGACTCCAGAGCATCTCACAATCTGATGCCTAAAGTGGTCATGGACCAACTGGGCCTTGAGGTCACAAGACCCTATAAGGATCTGTTCTCTTTTTATTCAAGGAAGGTGAAATGCCTTGGCATGATAAAAGACATGGTCGTTTCTCTGGCACAAATCCCAACGAAGAATATGGTGATGGACGTAGTGGTTGTTGATATCCCTTCAAAATTCAACATGCTGTTGTCCAAGTCATGGGTTGCAAAACTGAAAGGAACCCTCCAGATGGATATGTCATATGCCACTATTCCTGTGTTTGGTCAAGACAAAAGATTGTATAGGGAAGTTCTACTGAAATATATGGTCAACAACAAATCACAACCTACAAACCATCCTATATACTCGGTAAGCACTGAGTTGGGATCTTCCATTTTCTTCAATGATATATGCTCAGGAGCAGAAGAGACGAAAATAGTCCTGGCAGATAAAGTTATACCCAGGCAGTAGTTGGAAGAAATTTTAGAACAATAGGGTGACCTAGAAGATCAGATATGGAAAATGAACTTCGATGGAGCTGCATGTAGAGAAGGAGCTGGAGATGGCGTGTGGATAAATCATCCCACAAGAGATGAAAAATTGTGCTCTTACAAACTCGTTTTTGAATGTACAAATAATATGGCCGAGTATGAAGCGTTAATATTGGGGTTGAAAGTTTTGGTAGAGTTGGGTGCCAAAAGGATTGTTGTACTTGGAGATTCTGAACTCATCATAAATAAAATCAAAGGCATCTACCAGGCCAGACATCCTAGACTGAGGGCTTACAGAAATATGGTATTAGAACTTCTTGAGAAATTTTTAGAATGCAACCTTTCAGCAATTCCACGGGAACAAAATCAGGTTGCCGATGCACTGGCCACTTCAGCAGTGGTGTTCAAAGTCCCAATTTTTCCCGAAAAAATCTACAAGGTTGAAGTCAAGTACAGACCGACGATACCAGACAATATGAAACACCAACAAGTCTTTGAGGACGATAAACAGATAGAAAGATTCCTTAGGATGGAAAACAAGTTCGAGAATTTAAGCATTGATGATGAATATTGCGATGATGGAGTAGATGCAACTGCTTTCACCAAAGAAGGATACTTTGACAATCAAATTGCTGGTAGAGATACTGTGCAGCTAAAGAGCAACATTATCCCCAAAGGCCTAGTACCATTAATTTTTTTTTTTGATAACATCGATGTGGCCAGAAGTCCAAAGATCACAGTAGATGAAGGGGACGTGGAAGACTGTAACATTGGGACTCTAGAAGACCCGAAGATCATTAAATTGTCCAACAAGCACAACCCTAAAGTCAAAGAAATATATGTAAAATTGATGAAAGAATTCCCTGATGTTTTTGCCTGGAGCTACGATGAGTTGAAAGTTTATGATACTAGTATAATCCAGCATGTTATCCCGATAAAAGAGTATCACAAGCCATTTAAACAAAAGTTAAGAAGAATAAACATTGATAGAGAAATAAGTAAAGAAATTGTTTGAAGAAAAAATCATAGTGTCCCTAAGATTCTCCAAATGGGTAGCAAATCTAGTGCATGTCAAAAAAAAGAGTGGAGAGTTCAGATTGTGTGTGGACTTAAGAAATATGAATAAGGTATCTCTTAAAGATAACTACCCTTTGCCCAAAATGGACCACATTCTACAGAAGGTAGTGGGCTCTCAAAAGATGTCGATGTTGGATGGTTTCTCGGGATACAACCAGATCATGGTACATCCTGACGATTAAGAAAAGACAACGTTCACCACACCTTGGGGGACATTCATGTATGCCAAAATGCTATTTGGGATTATGAATGTTGGAGAAACATTTCAAAGGGCTATGGACATAGCCTTTGCATATGAAAAGGATAAATTTATTGTTATATACCTAGATGAAATTACTATGTATTTTGCTACAGATGAGGAGCACATCAAACATCTTAGAAGGACGTTCGAGAAATTCAGAAAATCTGGCATATCACTGAATCCGAAAAGTCAAAATTTTCCATGGAAGAAGGGAAGATCTTAGGGCACATCATCTATAAGGAAGGAATAAAGGTAGACCCCAGCAGGGTTGAAGGAATTTTGAAGATTGGCATACCCAGAAGCAAAAAGGAACTACAATCCTTTCTCGGTAAAGTAAATTTCCTGAGAAGATTTATTCCTAATTTAGTAGAGATCATAAAACATATTACCAACATGTTAAAGAAGGGAAATGAAATAAAATGGATCCCTGAGGCTAGAAAATATTTTGAAGACATCAAGGTAGCATTGACAAAGGCTCCCGTGCTGGCTAGCCCAAATTTTGAGAAAGATTTCATACTATTCTCTTTTGCTTAATAACACACAATTGCAGGTGTAATACTCCAGAAGGATGACCAGAATTTTTTGAAGCCCATATCATACTACAATAAGACATTGAGAGATGCTCCTTTAAAATATGACATCATGGAGAAGCAGGCGTATTCTTTGGTCAAAGCATTGAAAGAATTCAGGGTGTATATTCTACATTCACATACTACTACTTATGTTCCCAGTAGCTCAGTAAAAGACATCTTAACACAACCCGATCCCAAAGGAAAGAGGGGAAAATGGATTGTAGTACTATTAGAATATGATCTCGACATCAAGCCCACGAAGTTGATCAAAGAGCAGGGACTTTCTAAACTAATGGCACAAACAAACTGCGAACTCTTGGGAATAAATTTCACTACAGATATGTCAGAGAATACAACAAAGGAAGAAAAGGAAACTCCACTGATATCTCTGAAATTTCTTGACTCTACGTGGTATGCAGACATTATCTTTGTGTTAAAAATTTTGTAAGCTCCTCCTGAATATAGTAAAACAAAGGCTAGGTTCTTGAAACTAAAGGTGGCGAAATTCTGCATTGTCAATGGATTACTGTACTGGAAAGACCCGGGAGGAATTTTACTGAGATGTTTGATAGAAGAGGAAGCAGAAAGCACCATCAGGGAGTTCCATAAAGGAGACTGTGGAGGTCATCATCATTGGAAGACAACTGTACACAAAATGTTGAGAGCTGGTTTTTATTGGCCTAGTATTTTCCCCGATGTTTATAAGGAAGTGTCAAAGTACCATGAATGCCAAATCTTCGATGGGAAAGGAAAGTTGCAGTCTCTACCATTGAAGGCTATTTCAGTAGAAGGTCCTTTTCGGCAATGGGGCCTGGATTTCATAGGAGAGATACACCCACAATCTTCAGCTCAACACAAATGGATCCTGACTGCAACAGATTATTTTACTAAATGGATTGAGTCTGTTCCTACCAGACAAGCTACAAATGACATTATAATTTGATTTCTAGAAGACAATATTCTGTCCAGATTCGGTTGTCCGGTCAAGATTATAACAGACAACGCAACGGCCTTTAAGTCTAAAAAATTTGATAAATTTTACAGTGATTACAATATTACTCTTGGCCATTCTACGTCATACTACCCGCAAGGAAATGGATTGGCTGAGTCTTCAAACAAAAGCCTGGTCAGAATCATAAAAAAATTGTTGCAGGAGAATAAAAAGGCGTGGCACAAGAAGCTCAGTCATGCGCTCTAGGCTGACAGGATATCCCCAAAGCGATCTATTGCCACATCTCATTTCCGGATCGTCTATGGTATAGAAGCCATATTTCCTATGGCACTCGGATTGTCAGTAATGAAGTTGTTATAGGAGCAAGAAGCATAGATGAATGCCGATCGAAGAAGGGAGGATGAACTCATCAACATGCAACAGACTAGAGAAAAAGATTTCAACAACGACCAACTACATCAAGAGAAAATCAAGGAAGATTTCAACAGATGTACCAAAGTGAATAACTTCAAACCTGGAGACTGGGTACTAAGATGGGATGCCAAGAATGAAAATAAAGGTACATGGAAAATTCGATCACCTGTTGCTGGGCCTGTTCAAAATTAAAGCTTACCGCGGGAACAATGCCCATTTGTTGGAGGAAAGTAATGGAGAAATCGCCGGAGGAGGGCCTATGAATGGCAGGTTCCTCAAGCACTACGTCGTTTAAAACATCATCACTCACCATTCATTGTACATATCTTCTTTGCGTTTTGTTTTTTCTTTAAGTATGAAAATCGAAATAAAAGCAGCATGGTTGAAGCTTGAGGTGAAGGCCCCGAGTTGTGCTGAGTAGGTTCAAAGTTTTTGAATAAAATGAATGAATTCAAATCACACACATAAGATTATAGCCCAATGGGTAGGCACTTGGTCTATAGTTCTTTGCTACCTTGCAGGGAGGATAGCATCCCCAGTTGGAGCCAATGTTATAACCATATAATTCCCATATGGTGTCCGAGTTTCATAATTTTTGTGAGGGATTAAATCGCCACAGAGATGTGATAATTTGGAGGACCTGGCTATACCTGGAAGCGTATGGATGAAATAGCGGATATATGAAGAGTAAAACTTAGTAGACCGTCGATCCCGAAAGCGACCCGGATCAACGGTTGAGACATGTATCGGAGAAAAAAGGATCTCAAGTAAAATGCATCATGATGACTAAATCAAATCAATAAAAGATCCATCTAAGCATGTACATCCAAACCACCTCATCAAATTAAACAAGTGCTCAAAGACCCTATGCAATTTACCAAGTTTAGGCATGGGAGGGTTGACAAAATGACCTATTGGGTGAATCGTACCTCAAGTCTTGAGGGGAACTATTTCTAAGTCACGTGGATGAGGTATCATGGATGGGGGGATGAGTTTTGGGCACGAGGTTCATGACATACAAGGCATTGTAGTGTCTCATTCATGTGTGCCTTTTTAGAGGGTGCGCTGCACCTTCATTTTAATGCAACCTTTTTCCAAGCCCATTTATTGCCTTTTATTCTTTTAAGATGTTTCTAGGTTGAAGCCAAGGTGGGGATTTTACCTAAGCATGAAAAAATGTGCCCACCTTGAATCTACCATGGTCACATCATGCTTCCCCAAGTTGAAAACATGTGTGAGGATTCTACCTAAGCATCAAAAATAGTGCCCACACATACTCCACCATGGTTGGAATTTTGTTATTAGTTATTTTTCATAGGTCGCATCAATTTCTTATGAGAGAAATTTCATTGTCCTTGGGATCCCTGGGTGAGGAAATAGAATATTAATGATTGGATTTTATATTTTTCCATCTACAAGCCTCTGGGCGTTTGGCCCCTTCTTCCCATGAAACGAGGCACAACCCCTTCTTGGGTCAGTATACCCAAAAATCCCTAAAGGTAAGGAGATGAGGGGATGAAGAGTGGAAAGTGACAAGTATGGTCAGGAATGGAATGATGACTCATCAAGAGGACCTCCCAGTAGCAAACCTATCCCTAAGGGTGACCCACTTGCTAGGGAACAATGCCAACCACCAAAGTAAAACATGGCAAAGAGCATAATGTCGAAGCAAACATTACATAATCAAAAGTAGTAATAGATGCAACAAAATCAAATGCCTCAAATATTGAGATGAAACTCACCATAATACCTGGATTGTACCTCATGGAGTAAGACCCAATGTCTTTCAGAAGCCAGCTGATGTGGTGGATATCGTCATGATGAACCTGGAGTTGTGGTGGCGAGGTGCGTCTATGTCCATGCAAGTGAATACTACTGGTCAAGTTGTCTCTCGGTACTCCATGTCTGCAACCTAAGGGCCTCAAGACATCATCTCCTTAGTTATCACTATGAGTTGGGGATAACATGCCACATATTTGATTTCCAAATGATGCACCATATATGTTCTCTGGGTTGAAGGTGGAATTACGATTTGATGGCATGAGCTTCTTTTATGGAGAAAATTCCTTTCGGGGAGTGTCCCCATTGAAGAATATCAGTTCCATGTTGGGTGTGGACCTTCCTCAGTGTCGCCTCATCCTGCTGTTGGTTGTGTAGCCTGATTATCTTCCTAATTAAGAGGTCTTTTACTTTCAACTGTGTTTATACCCCATGAAGTATTTACACCCCAGAAGTATGTACACTCTTCCACGCGGAGGAGTGCAGAGGGGGGGTACCCCCTCAGCGGG
>JASDQU010508008.1:1859-41089 GCA_032191745.1 Picea mariana
TTGTAAATATTGTTTTTGCTTTTGTTTTGTTTTCTGGACTAATAAATGACTCCATAGCCCAACAACAAAGGCACTAAGTCTGCAAAAAGAGTTCTTAGAGCATCACAGAGACGACTCTATTCCCCATGGAGCCAGATGTTAGCGATATTTCTTGCTAAGGGGGTTAGATATCAAAAGAATGGGTTAAAACACGCTTGTCCAAAGTTTTGGGCGATAACGCGCCCATGGTAAGCAGCAAGCAAGACTGGGTGGTCCAGATCTGCGCACCCAGATCGACGGCGCGTATTGGATTTCGGACCCCCCTTGCCATCCGATCTTTAAGCAGGGAGGGGGGGGTCCAAGATCGGGGGCGCACCTCTCCGACTGTTCATATTAGCGCGCCCGGATCAACAGCGATGAAGACCATTTCGGACACCCCCCGCCTTTCTACCTTTAAGCAGAGGGGGGGGGTCCGAAATCCCATGTGCAACTTCCCGATGGCCACGATCGAGATGCCCAAATCAATGGCGCTCGTGCAGCCCCGCTCCTCTCAGTTGCCCTGTACTTAACCAGCGTGGGCCCTCCTCCTGTCATTTTGTTATTCCCTCCGCCTTTTCCCCCGCTGCCATGTGTCATCCATTCACCTCTCTTCCTTGGTCCGCGTGGCTCTCCTTTCTTCCCACCATTTGTTCATTTCCTGCCACCCGTCCCGTTCCTTTCCACATCAGTTTCTCACCCGAAGGTGAGCTCGTTCCTCCCGTCTTCTCCCATCTACCTGGGTTCCTTTCGCCATAGATCATCCTCTATCACCCCTCTCAGTTATCACTCTCACTTCTCGCCACCCCTTCCACGCGCTCCCCGATGCCATCACTCCTACCATATGCCATGTCCTCCGCGCTGGCCCTCATGTCCATCCTTCAAGCTATTCGGTTGTTCCAGGTGGCAGCGCGAGAAGTCTTCCCTATCCCGAGATGCTAAGTTGGCCTGACCGTTCTCAATCCCAAGAAGCAGTTATTGAGGCGGTTGAGGGTGGTTAGACATCATCTCCGCCATAATGGGGATGTCCTACAATGAATTAAAGGCACGTCGATTCACCGATGTAACTGTCAGAAGATCTATCGCGTCTGCCACAAGTTGCACGATTCGTCAAAGACTGCGGCTGCAGAGTGTCAGAAGCCATGCAGACGCAAATCTTTCAATGCAGTTTCTTGGTTTGGCCGCTGTTGTTTTTTTGAGTATATGTAGGCATTTTTTCCATTTTGTATGGATCGATGGTAGAGATAAGCTCCCGAATGTAAAGTTTCAGCGATATTCTGGTTTCCTGGTTATGCCTCTGTGTTTGAGACTTCTTGGTTTATAAAAGAGTTTCCTTTCTTTTCCATCTTTGTTTCATCTTTGCTAGAGGGTTCACAGTTGAAGGATTCACGTGAACTTAACAATATTGTTGCGATAAAGGATTTGTTGTGACATCTTTGTATTCTCTGGTATATGTGTTTGAATGTAAAAGGATTTTGTGTTCGAATACATTTCTTCTTCGGTCTGTTACAAACCGGATGTCTGTGATAGATCTTGCACCCTTCTTGCACAAGTCTTCCACCTACTCGCCCTTTACTATGACTCACTGTTTGGAGTTTATCAAGACCTCACTCTTTCAATCATGCCTGGCCTGGTTTCTGAGTTGACACGATGTCGTTCTGAGTTTTCCTCCATTTGATCACCCTTTAAAACAAATAGTGACATTAAACTGATGGGCTTTGGGCTCTGCTCCTGCTAGCAATCCAGGAGTGACTTTCAAACGCCAACAGGTTCTGCTAACTGAATCATAACTAAACAATTAATTGTGAAGAGAAATAATATCCCTTCAATCAGATTTCCAAGTATCCAACACTGTTGGATTACAAGCATAGGGTCTCGCATTGATTTCGTCATTTCGCATTTTGGTATTTCAGCATTTCGACATTCCTATAGTGAAGAGTCTCGACAATCCAAGTCGCAATCCCTAAAACTCTGAAAATTTTTAGCTCCACTAGCTTCTTCCCCTCACGTGACCACCAGTGGTGACCATAGGTTGCGCCAAAAGGAATTTTGCAAATTCACATTTCGGCATTTCACTATTTTACATATCGCGAGTTCGAGAGGTTAGGGAACCCTGTTCCTTTGACATTCCAGTCAGCGAAATGATGATCTTTCACCATGTGTCCTATGGACCCAACGGTCCATATCTTATCACGATTTCGAAACTTCATGGGCCTTTGTCGTGTCTGATCAATGGTCCAGATCAATCCTTGATCCAACGGCTAGGATTATTTTTCAATTTTTCATATCGTGAGTTAGAGAGGTTAGAGCACTCCTTCCTTTGACCTTTCAGTCAGTGAAATGCCAATATTTTTCCATGTTTCCTCTGGCTTCAATGGCCAGAATCATTTCACAAATTCATGAGCCTTCATTGTGCCTGATCAACGGTCCAAGATATCCCTTTGAACAACGACTCAAATTAATTCACAATTTCGCATATCGTGAGTTTGATAGGTTAGGGCACTCCTTCCTTTGACCTCTCAGTCAGAGAAATTTTGATCTGTAACCATGTGTCCTTCCTGAAGATGGATGGTCCTCCTACTTTCAGGATTTCAAGGTTCGCTACTTCAAAGGTTAAAGTTCCTTTGATCTTTGATTTCCGGGTTTGCGAAACTCTGAAATGGAGTATTTTTTGATATTCTTGTTTCAGGATTTTGGCATTTTGCATTTCAAAACCTCGGGACTGCTGTGATGAAGAATCTTGACTCTTGACTCCTCTAACTCTCGGTATCCGAAACTCCAAAATGGAGTCATATCAATGGTCCGGTATTTTGGCATTTCACATTTTGTAACTTCGAGACTCCTGTGATGAAGAGTCTCAACTCTTGACTCCTCCAACTCCCGGTATCCAAAACTCTAAAATGAAGTCATATCAATGGTCTGGTATTTCGGCATTTCGCATTTCGGCATTTTGGCATTTCTGTGATGAAGTGTTTCGACACTTCCAACTCCCAGTATTTGAAACTCTGAAATAGAGTTTAGCTTTTGATACCTGAAATGGAGTTTAGCTTCTGATCTTGCCATGCGATCATCGTTGTGCTTCTGGTCATGATCTTTACCATCAATGACAAACACGCATACTCTGCCTCTGTCTGAAAACATGCCAACATCTTTGGTGTGCTTTACACTGTTTTGCTTATGTTATGAATTTGTTCAGTTCTTTTCTTTTTATGTATGTTAGATAGATCTGTTGATTCTTATTACTTTATTGGTGAATAATGAATATTAAATCTAAATCAATGCTATGTGATAAGTTGTTGAAGTTCTTACTCTTTGTTGTTACTGTGTTGATCCATATTAGGGTTTGTTCTGTGATGTTATTAAAATCTAATGACCTAATGCATCTTATCTTGTAAGTGTTGCTAGAGTACTTTGTGAAGCGTTATTATCACATATCTGTGTCCCGTATCGGTTACATACACCTGAGTCCTATAACCCCCCCTGCCTCTACCTCAAGTGACACTTCACCTGCTTTGCAGGTGCTGCCGAAAGGGTCAGTAGTTAGGGTTTTTTTGGTGCATTGTTGAAGTGTTGAACCTTGGGTTTGCCCCTGTTCCAACAACACACCTAATCTTTTTTTTTTTAATAATTAATTTTTATATCTTTTATTTTTTCCAGGAGATTTTGAAAATTCCAAGGGACAAACAAGGGGAAAACCAAGACATGTCGGTAGGTATGTCCAAAAAATTGTAGGAGAAGATGTTGAATGAAATGAACATAATTGTGTCGCAAGAGGAGCCATCCCAACTACAATGTGCATCAAAGGTATGTAATCATTTATTTATTCTTTTGTGTATATAAAATTTAAGTATTGTGTGAAGTAGAAAAGAAAAATAAATAGAATCCATTCAATACATAAGATAGGATGACGAGGAATAAAAGGGTTTATCACAAACTTTGTGAGTATTTATGTTTTATTCCTTTATTAAGATGTCATGTTTGTTGTGATATTTGTATTTAAACAATTAATTTACACTTTTCCATGGATGTATTCTACTAGGTGCTAACATACAAAGAGGAGCCAACCCATGAATTGATAAACATTGGCTTAAGTATGGGTTGTGAGTATATGTTGAAGAATGAAAGTTTAATTGAATAATTTGTAAGTAGTTGTGTTGTTTAAATTTCCTCGTTTTATAATTAATGGAAAAACAAGAAAACTTATATTGATTATATCGACTGTACTTTGTCATGTCGTATTAAACATCCATGAAATAAAGTACGAAATGTAGCTAACAAAGATTTTGAGAGAATTCATGATGCATGGATTCGAAAGAATGTGTACTATTTATGAAAGACTTGGTGCTAAGGTATGCTCTTTTATTTATGCAATCGTGTATATTCTACTATATATGTATAAATGTAGATACATTTATTACAATTTATTTCTATGTTTGTAGATGGAATATGAAGGGGAAGAGCATAAAAAACAAGTCAATCAAGAAAACATTATGTTAAAAAAACAAAGTACAATATCACCTACACTTGATGAAGAAATGAGGCATGGACATAGCTAGAGTAATGTCAACAATTCAACTGATGAATGACAATCAATATAATTGAATTTCACTACAAGTTATATGTTTTGGAATATTTGTCTCTGAAAATATGGGATTTTGTTTAATGTACTTGACATATTGTCCCAATTGCATAGGGACATGTTACCGATAAGTTTAACAATTACAAATTGGTTGCAATTTGATTATTGTACTAGACCTTTACGTTGTCCCTTTTTGTATGATAATGGGTCTCTTATTCATATATAATAAAATGTGTTTCATATTTCATTGCATTGTCGAATGTTGTAAAATGTTGTGTTCTTGAATAATTAATATGTGGATGGTTTATATTGTTACAAATAATAGAGGTTTGATTAGTTGGATAACACATTAATGCGATCATTATGTCGAAATGAGATAATAAAAATATAAAATAGTATTGTTATAAAAAAATATTTTATTTTGAAATAAGTAATTGAAAATTTGCAAAAAAAATGAATTAAAATATATACATATCCATGCACTATATTCTTTTTAACTCACTAAACGGTGTGTGCCATAATATAGACATTGGTGTGTTTTGAGAATTCATACGTGCCAATGCACATTAATTATAATAATGCATCGGTACGTACTATTGATAAAATGCAGCATTCCATAAATGATATAATGTACAATAATATGTATCATTTCAAAATTGTATGGTGCTCATGTTTGAAATATACACTGAGGCACTAAAAATAATTTACATATGAGTGTGTTAAATTTAATATACGCATTGGGATTATAAATATTATTTATGCACTGGTGATTTTACTATAATATATGCACAGGTGCATACTAAAAATATTTGAACTTTCACTACCCTTCGATTCACATGGTAAAACAAATATCTATACGTACTAATTACACAAGAACCCGAGCACATGCTATATTAAATGCGACGTGTCTTAGGATAACTTGATCACACTAGGACAGAAAAATCCTAAAATGCACCAGTGCTTCATATGAAAACAAGGTGAAACCGGTGCATAGAAACTATAAGAGCATGGTGTTTTGCATATAATTAAAAGGGAAAAACCGGTGCACAATAGTTATAAAGGCACCGAGGATTTTTTTTATTATATTAAGATCTGGGTCATTTTATTATAATAATGTATCGGTGTGTTTTATTATAGTAACATGATGGTGTGTGTTTGTAAATACCGCATCGGTGCATTTTGACAAGAACACTAAAAAAAGAATCCTTCGCTACAACCTTTTCCTGCCCAAATTTTTCAAGTTATATGGAACATTCGCTAAAACGTCAACAACCAATAGAGGAGGTTGTAGCGGAGTTTTTTTAGAATTTTTTTCCAAATTTTGTAACAGTAAAGACCTCCACTAGAAGGTGTTATCCTTATAGTGAGTGAATTGATTGAATGTAAATTTGTTTCTTCTGATCATTCTCCGAAGGAATAGGGAATGGTACGAAGTGACAAGTCTTGTCCTAATGTTGACATTCGTTACTTTTCACCTTATGCTACCTTTTATTGTGTTTTGGGGATCATTCTCATAAATTTGTAAGGATTGTATCTATGGTTCTAATGGAGTTTACTCCTTATTGATTATATGGGGCTACTTAGTTTCCCTCGTCTAATAGGTTGGTCTTAACTATGAATTCTTCTATGGCTTAGGTATTTTTCTATCCTTAGAGTAGTGTATTTTGATGTGTCTAGTGATGAAACATGATTTTAAACATAATTCCCCCCTCCCATAATACAATCACTAAGTCCACCTATAGTCTTTGGTCACCAAATTTATATCTACTAGGAATCCATTGGAGAAGTCCATTTCCACAAATATATATTCATAGGTGGTGATATTCCTCCACTTTGTTTCTTCACTCCTTAAATAAAATTTAGCGAGAGATTTTCCAATATCTTTCAAAGAATAAAATCCCCATAACTGGAAAGGAAGGTCCAGGAGCCTTATCCATACTAGACCCATATAGATTAAATTTGAGGAAAGATCAAATAATCGGAACCATGAATTCATGAACAAGGGACCTTTTTCCTTGAAACCATGGACCCATGTTGAGGATGAATTCGTAGTCTTTCATTGATTCAAATTACATGACAAAATTTCCTTTTGCATAGAAGTATATGTATGCCTCTCCCTGGATTTCTAACTTTGAATATCCAAAGAATCATCTATGGGGTCAGCAAGTGTAGTACCCCTAAGCCGAACCCCAATTGAAATATAATTACAAGCATGTGTATAGGCTGGTAAGCCAAGAACCTATTTTGGCCAATGAACATGTTTTGTATTGTGTATTTTCAATTGAAATTAATGAAAGAAAACACAACTACATGTAGACCATCCTGACAAGAAGAGTAAGGGGGATAAACTCCACTAGAATGGGAAAGGGCAGATAAGAGTCTAGAAAAGGGGATAAGATAAGGAGGTTTAAGCCAAAAAGGAATATTTTATCAATATTCCTAAATTTAAATTCTAAAGTAGGGGATAATGTATTTTATCCTAAGTCCCTATGAGGAAACGTATCACCATGTGTGGCCCATGTAGTTTCCAACATGACGAGTGTCAAATTGGGAACGTGCACATAATTTTGGGGGAATTTATCTCATTCATCAATCATTGGATCATTATTCACCCACCTCACCTCATTGTTGTCATCGAGACTTTCATGTTTCCATTACATACCTGTACGTGTACCCAGAGGAATGTAGGATTCTACTAAAGAGTGTCGAAATAGAATTGTTAAGATGAAGAGGTGGGTTGTCAGGTGCATGTGCATTATATCCAGGTGGGATAATGGCATGGAATTTGATTCCCCAAGGTACCAAGTTGTTGTCATAGAACTTTGATTATTCATGTTTGGCTTGTTGTTGAAGCCTGGAGGGAAGTGGGAAGCCATAGGGTGCACACTTCTTGGGTGGTACAAGCATGTGGGGAAAGTAGAGTATATAATATTTTTGTTGAACTTGGCACCTGTATTGAGATATTTTTGTTGCTGAGAGACCTCTAGGGATAGATTTTACTTTCGCTAGTGGAGTTCAATCCCAACTCGGGGGTGACCTATTCTCAGTTTGTAGGGAACATTGTCTAAGGTTGGAAGGAAAGTCAGAGGTATGCATGCAGTTGGTGGTTCAATTGTTTCACATATGTGATCATTATGTACTTGTTTAATTATTGTTGATTGATAATGTTTGAAATCCTATGTTGAGTATTATTGTGCAAAATACTATGAATTATGGTCATAATTAATTTTTATTTGTAGTATTGTTTAAGTAATATTCACTATAAAAATTGTATAGATGATGTAAACTGGTAATTGTGGCACGGGTTCCATAATTATCATTTCCCTAAGCATATTGGCGATGAGACTGGTTTAATAATGGATTTTGTAATTGTAATACCCTGAAATGTTTATCAATGACTCTATTTATATCTTCGACTATCTATGTAGAATTAATAATTGTACATATGATAAGTGGGGTAATTACCCATCTTGTTACAAGCAAAGTTAAGTGAGTATGTTGGCCCTTGAATATGTAAGGAAGAAAATATTAAGGAATAAAGGCGAAGTACAAACTACGCAGAAGCAACATAAACTGAGGAAGGGTTGAACTAGGAAAAGAAGCAGAAAGAATGAGAAAAGAAAGGAAAAGCTAGTCGTTGGAAGAGAATATCGAGGAAGACAAAGAAGAAAATAAAATGGATTGTGGACATCTCAACAAGTGGAAGAAGACCTCAATGAGTGCTTTGGAACACCTAGGAGAAAAGAAGGCAAGACGGGTTGGTGAAGCCCTGAAAACGTAGGTCAAGTGGAACTAGGGTTTTGGAACTAGGGTTTTGGACCTAGGGTTTTGACACCTAGACTTTTCTATGTAATGTATAAATAAAGTTCTAAAAGACCTGAGAGGGTTCATTCTAGGTTGGTCCGTTGATACTAAGGTTGATTTTCATTGTTGAGTATTGTTGTAGAGAACAATAATGAGACTGTATTGTAAGATCTTCAGCTGAGTGCAAAGATCAACCCTGCAGTTGGGTGCGCGGTGAGGGGAGAGAGGGGAGAGAGGAAGATAAAGAGAGAGAGATATGCAAGCTAAGTGCGAAGATAGAACTATATGTTTCCACATAATATATCCTTATAGTAGTGTATTGTGATGTGTCTAGTGATGAAACATGATTTTAAACATAATGCCTCCTTCCCATAATACAATCACTAAGTCCACCTATAGTCTTTGGCCACCAAATTTATATCTACTAGGAATCCATTGGAGAAGTCCATTTCCACAAATATATATCCATAGGTGTTGATATGCCTCCACTTTATTTCTTCACTCCTTAAATAAAATTTAGCGGGATCTTTTCCAATCTCTTTCAAAGAAACAAATCCCCATAACTGGAAAGGAAGGTCCAGGAGCCTTATCCATACTAGACCCATAGAGACTAAATTTGAAGAAGGATCAAATAATGGGAAGCATGAATTCATGAAAAGGAGACCTTTTTCCTTGAAACCATGGACCCATGTTGAGGATGAAGTTGTATTCTTTCATTGATTCAAATTACATGACAAAATTTAATTTTTTCATAGAAGTATATGTATTCCTCTCACTGTATTTCTAACTTCCAATATCCAAAGATTCATCTATGGGTGAGAAAGTGTAGTACCCCTAAGCCGAACCCCAACTGAAATGTAATTACAAGTATGTGTATAGGCTGGCAAGCCAAGAATGTATTTTGGCCAGTGAGCATGTTTTGTATTGTGTATTTTCACTTGAAATTAATGAAAGAAAACACAACTGCATGTAGACCATCCTGACAAGAAGAGTAAGGGGTGTAAACTCCACTAGAATGGGAAAGGGCGGATAAGTGTCTAGAAAAGGGGATAAGATAAGGGGGCTTAAGCCATAAAGGAATATTTTATAAATATTCTTAAATTTAAATTATAAAGTAGGGGATAATGCATTTTATCCTAAGTCCCTATGAGTAAATGTATCACCATGTGAGGGAATCCATGTGTGGCCCATGTAGTTTCCAACATGACAAGTGTCAAATTGGGAACGTGCACATAAGTTTCGGGGAATTTATCTCATTCATAAATCATTGGATCATTATTCACTCACCTCACCTCCTTTCTTTCATTGGGACTTTCATGTTGCCATTACCATACCAGTACATGTACCCAGGGGAATGTAGGATTTTACTAAAGAGCGTCAAAACAAAATTGTTAAGCTGAAGATGCAGGTTTTCAGGCACATGTGCATTATATATAGGTGGGATAATGGCATGGAATTTGATTCCCAAAGGTACCAAGTTGTCATCATAGAACTTTGATTATTCATGTCTGGCTTGTTGTTGAAGCTTGGAGGGAAGTGGGAAGCCAAAGGGTGCACACTTCTTGGGTGGTAAGAGAATGTGGAGAAAGTAGAGTATGTAATATTTTTGTTGAACTTGGCACCTGTATTGAGACATTGTTGTTGTTGAGATACCTCCAGGGATAGATTTTCCTTTCCCTAGTGGAGTTCAATCCCATCTCGGGGGTGACCTGTTCTCAGTTTGTAGGGAACATTGTCTAAGGTTGGAAGGAAAATCAGAGGTATGCATGCAGTTGGTCATTTATTTGTTTCACATATGTGATCATTCTGTACTTGTTTAATTATTGTTGATTGAGAATGTATGAAATCCTATTTTGAGTATTATTGTGCAAAATACTCTGAATTATGGTCATAATTAATTTTTGTTTGTAATAATGTTTAAGTAATATTCACTATAAAAATTGTATAGATGATGTCAACTAGTAATTGTGGCATGGGTTCCATAATTATCATTACCCTAAGTGTATTGGCGATGAGACTGGTTCAATAATGGATTTTTTAATTGTAATACCCTGAAAATGTTTATCAACGACTCTATTTATATATTCGATTGTCTATGTAGAATTAATAATTGTACATATGATAAGTGGGGTAATTACCCATCTTGTTACAAGAAAAGTTGAGTATGTTGGCCCTTGGATATGTAAGGAAGAAAATATTAAGGAATAAAGGTGAAGTACAAACTGCATGGAAGGAACATAAACCAAGGAAGGGTCAAAGTGGGAAAAGAAGTAGAGAGAATGAGAAAAGAAAGGAAAATCTAGTCGTTGGAAGAGAATATCGAGGAAGACAAAGAAGCAAAGAATATGGATCGTGGACATCTAAGCAAGCCGAAGAATATATCAATGAGTGCTTTGGAGAACCTCGCAGAAAACAAGGAAAGACATGATGGTGAAGCCGTGAAAACGCGGGTCAAGTGGACCTAGGGTTTTGGATCTAGGGTTTTGACACCTAGACTTTGCTATGTAATGTATAAATAAAGGTCTAGAAGACCTGGGAGGGTTCTTTCTAGGTTGGTTCATTGATACTATGGTTGTTTTACATTGTTGAGTATTGTTGTAGAGAACAATATTGAGACTGTATTGTAAGATCTTAAGTTGGGTGTGAAGATCAACCCTCAACTGGGTGCACAGGGAGGGGAGAGAGGGGAGAGAGGAAGAGGAAGAGAGAGAGAGATGCAAGCTAAGTGCACAGATAGAACTGTATTTTTCCACATAATATATCAAGAAACATAGTTCTGTGGACATAGCCCTAGGGAGAGGACAAACCATGTATATCTTGTTGGTTTTTGTGATTGATGTTGTGTTATTTTCCATCTATTATACTATTATTTCATTATTGTGTTAGATCAGAGATATAATTTTTGAAGTAAGATTAGGAAGGGTAAATAATATCTAGATTGTTGTGTGTTGTTGTCCTAGATCCACTTTGCATTTCCTCTGGTTGTAGACACATGTGTCCTGCAACCCCCTATTTCTACTTCGAGTGAGACTACATCTGCTTCGCAAGTGTTCCTGAAAAGGCCAGTAGTTAGGGTTTGTTGGTGTGCTGTTGAAGCACTGAACCTTGGGTCTTCCCCTCTAGCAACAAATGGTTATGTTGTCAATACCAATATATTTTTGAGGGAATGTCAAGATGGTTCCCATCGAAGACAGAAATTCAAAAGTGGATAGAAGAACAAGAAAAGGACTTCTATGAAGCCCAAAACAAGAACCCTAGCATTAGTACAGAAGACTGGTTGGGAAGGTACATCTTCATCAATATACACAAGATTTTATTTGGAGGAGTTCATAAGGAGTTATATGAGTGGTTAGCTAGATTAGTAGACATACAGTTTGAGATCATATCTAAACCACATGTGGTTTGGACAACAAACCTAATCAAGAAGGTCAAGAGAGTTGATAATGTTGTGTCTAGAGTGGTGGATATCTAGTTTGATAGCGCTTTTGGAGGGTACATTACTGAGTTTGATATTGACAGAGTCGAATCGTATAGACAAGCAGAGAGGTACTTATTTAAGGGACCTCGAGGGACATTCATATAGTTATTGAAGTTGAGGATTAAGATGTTATTGGATGAGAAAAATATCCTTAAGATACAATGAAGCTAATGTTCAAGAATTTAGACAGTGACAGTGACACAGAGGCTAGACACACGTACAATGGGAGACTATTCATAGAGGTTCCTCTTGTGAAACTATTTAATAATAACTACGGAGATGAAGGATTCTACAGTGGATAAGAAGCAGGTCTAACAGACGAAGAACATCCAGAATCTGCAAGAACAGAGGAAGTACAGACCAAACAACTTCGCTAAGGAGAGACAAAAACTTCAGGAACTGTGCCTATTGGAGAAGTAAGTACTATTACTCCTCTTAGTACTACCTTGATGGATTGCACTCTGAACTGGTATATGAATTTTGTTTCAGGATCTAGACAACCTAAACTGTTGAATGCTATCAAGACTGCATTGAGTGCATAATTCAAGAAACCTAAGTCGGAGTCAAAATGCATTACACAGATGAAAGAGATCAAGCATAAGGTCACTGAACCTGTTTGGGAGTTTGATCATAGATTTAAGACTCTAACAAGTTGGTTGAGTTTTCAGATTCCAGACGAATAGAATAAAGAATGGTTCATTGCTTCTCTCTTGCCACATATCAGATTTCCTCTGATGCAACAAAAAGTCACGTCACAGGCTGAATCTTTGGATATCACCATGAAACTAAAAGCATCCCCTATTGGAGAAGCCAGACTAGGTATGAGTCAAATCTTTAATCATTTAACCAATTTATCTTTATAGGTCGAATATATGAAGAAAGATAAAGGAAAAAAGAAAAGAGAAAAGAGAAGATATATGGTGTATCATATGTAAATTAGAGGGCCATGACAAGGATCATTGTCCTCTATTTCATGAATACTTGGCCTCTAGAGCACCTAGTCCTTTGAAGCAGGCTATTGTACCCCGGTGTGAGGTATGTAGAACAAGACATCTCCCTGGTGAATGTTATTATATGAAAAAATATGTCCAGACACCTACCAATCTTTACTGAACATTTTGTAAGTTTGTGGGAGATGATGAGAAGGATTGTAGGGATTATGACCTCATGCATGAAACATCAATGGATACATATAGAATTCAAGGTGAAGTACAACAAGAAGGAAATAATGTGCGGTTCAACACCCCAGGAAGAGGAAACTTTAACCTTCATGGTGGATTCAGAGGAAGAGGACAAGGAGGAGGCATGGGCCAAGGTAGAATACATATCATTTGTTATAACTGTGCACAACCAGGACATTTGGCAATGGATTGCCAGAACCCTTGTACTACTTGTAACTATTGTAACTCATTTGATCATGTCATTAAAGATTGTCCAGTATTGTTATCCAAACTCCAGAAGTGACGAGGAGGAAACCAGGAATTCCAATTGATATCAGTAGAACCTCGAGGTGAAGACATCGGATTCATTGTTATTATTAGAGGAGGAGCTGTTACAGGAGAAGACAGAGTGAATCCAGGAAAGACTGTAGATGGAGTAGGGATCAAAAGAGTTGTAGAGAAGGCACAGTTGTTTGGTCCTAGGAGAGAGAGGCATAATTTTGTGGAAGCAAGGAAATAATTTGTAGAAGGACAAGATTCTTCATCTAAGGCACAACCAAAAGTAAGGGAATGTGGAATGCCTCTTGAATTCGATCAGTCTACCTCACCTAAGCAAGTAAATAAGGTAATAAATCTTATGTAATTCTTATTTACTTGCATTAATTTGATTAAGGATGAAAGAGTTGTACAAGAGATACAATACTTGATAAGACAATATGATATAGGAAGGGTATATCCTCTATTGAATAAATAAGTACATAAGTATCTATAAAGAGAAGGACAAATAAGGAATTACACCTTAGTGCTCAGATTGGAGACTATGATGTGGACTATGTGGTCCTTGACTTGGGATCATAAGTTAATGTGATGATGAAGAAGACTTGGGCATTGATGGGAAAACCTAGACTGATTTACTCTCCTATCAGGCTCAGGATGGATAATCAATAGGCGGCGAGCCCCTTTGGAAGACTAGATCATGTTCTTGTAGACATTGATGGGATAAGGACATACAAAGATTTCGAAGTGATTCAAATTGTTGATGATAGTTGTCCCTATCCTGCGCTGTTAGGAATCGATTGGACTTTCAACAATTCGACTGTTGTTTACCTAAATAAGAGAATAATGACATTTGAGGGTAATGGCCTTAAATTCATTGCACCTCTAGACCCAGATGAAGGTCGTAGATACACATAACCTATCAGGGAAAAAGACCGTGCATATGAGTTATAGAACATCTACAAGTTGACATCAAGACAACAAGATTACATTAATCCTACAATATATGGAAATCTCAACTCTCAAAGTGAAAGTGCATGTTCATCAAATTCAGAAGAGGCATTAGAAAATTGGCAAAACAGGATGTATGAAGTCTCCACATGATGATGTGCCAGGTTGACCAAAGAAATTCGTTGGATTGGCACAAAGGTAAGCAATATTCCAACATTTGATGGTGTGAATCACCTAGAGAAATTTCTAGTTGAATTTGAGAAAATCATACCAGTACAACAAAGGATGTTGGCACTAGATGAGGCATTGAAAGCCACACCAACTAGATGGTAGGGAGCACACTAGAATAACATCATAGAATGGGTACAATGTCACATCTTATTGAAAACGTTCTTTTTAGACCAAGTAGAAGGATGTGAAGTTCATTACACAGGCTAGAGTTTTCCTAAGGACCACATGCAAAGTTGTGAGGAGGCCTGGAGCAACATCCATAAAGAACATTGGGTGCATAAGTTCATTAACACCTTTGATACTACGCCTATCAACTAGTATCTTCATGCAAAACTGTGCCTCATCACTATAGACTGGTGCGAAATGACTCATAACTTTATAACTACCTTCTTATTTGAAATCCAGTACCCTACAGTAGATCAAGCTTTACAAATTGTAATACAAAAGGTCTTTGAGGAGGCACCTAACCTCCCTTTTACCCAAGAAGGAGATGAATGTATTGTGCCACTTCAGTAGTTACAGGATTGTTATAATATTAATGTTGATGAGGATGATGACCCTAGAGATGTGAACATTGCAGAATCTAAAGGCCACAGAGACATAGAAGGGCCTGGGATTGAATTACCCTTTGTTGGAAAGCTAATCAAAATTAAGAAATTTAATATTGGAATAGAGAAGACACCCAAATTAGCAAATGTGGGAGACTATTGGGATGATGCCACTATTAGTAAGATCACAGAGCTATTACATGAATATCAGGACTTGTTTCCAACCAAGCATTAAAGGTCCCATGGGAGAAATGAAGATCATCTTGAGACTAGATGCAAGACCTATCAAGCAGAGACCTTACAGACTGAATCCCAAATACAAGAAGAAAGTTAGGATTGAATTGGATAGAATGATGGAAGCAAGAATCATAGAACTTGTTGAATAATCTAAATGCATTATCCCTATGGTGGTCTAGGATAAGAAGATAGAAGAAATCAAAATCTGTGTATATCTAATAAAGATGAATGATGCATGCCTACATGACCCATTCCCTACACCCTTTACCGATGAAGTTCTAGATAATGTAGGAGGACAGGAGGTCTACTCATTCACAGATGAATTTTTAGGTTATCACCATATTAAGATTGCTAAGGAAGATCGACATAAGACCACTTTTGCAACATAATGGGGTTCTTTTCAGTACAAGGTGATGCCCTTTGGCTTGAATAATGCACCAACCATGTTTTCCTGGGTGGTGTTCGAATCATTTAAGGACTTTCTACACAAGTTCTTGCAAGATTATTGTGATGATTGGATTGTTTTTAGCCTAATGAAAGACCACATTGAATGTTTTTGATTGATGTTAGATAAGTGTAGGCAATGTCAGGTTTCCCTGAATTTGAAAAAGTGTATTTTCTTCTCACCCTTTGGAGTGTTACTTGGGCACATTGTGTGTAACCAAGGATTGTTGGTGGATCCTTCCAAGATTGCCATCATTGTTGATCTACCTCCTCCCACTTCAATTAGACAATTGTACATTGCATTGGGGCACACGAGATACTACAGGAAGTTCATTAATGGTTATGCACAGATAACAAAACCTATGGAAAAGATATTAAATAAAATACATTATGCACAAGACATGGGGGGACAAAGAAGAAAGAACATACTGCTCCGCGCAGTTTGAATTTGAAGTAAAATAGAAGGTTCAGTATTGGAGTGACTCGGGATGAGTCACATGTGAGTGTTGGGGGCCTATTAGCCCTTGGATATGTAAGGAATCAAAGATTAAAGAAGAAATTTGAAGTACAAACTGAGCGGAAGGAACATAAATTGAGGAAGGGTCAAAGTGGGAAAAGAAGTAGAAAGAAAGAGAAAAGAAAGGAAAAGCTAGTCGTTGGAAGAGAAGATCGAGGAAGACAAAGAAAAAAATAAGATGGATCATGGACATCTCATCAAGAGGAAGAAGACATCAATGAATTATTTGGAGCACCTCATGGAAAAGAAGGCAAGACAGGCTAGTGAAGCCCTGAAAATGCGAGTCAAGTGGACCTAGGGTTTTGTAACTAAGGTTTTAGACCTAGACTTTTGGATCTAGGGTTTTGACACCTAGACTTTGCTATGTAATGTATAAATAAAGTTCTAGAACACCTAGGAGGGTTCATTCTAGGTTGGTCTATTGATACTATGGTTGTTTTTCATTGTTGAGTATTGTTGTAGAGAACATTATTGAGATTGTATTGTAATATCTTCAACAGAGTGCGAAGATCAACCCTGCAACTGGATGCACAGGGAGGGGAGAGAGGAAGAGAAAGAGAGATATCTCTGCAAGCTAAGTGTGCATATATAACTATATGTTTCCACATAATATATCAACAAACACAATTCTGTGGACGTATCCCTAAGGAGAGGGTGAACCACGTATATCTTGTTGTTTTGTGTGATTGATGATGTGTTATTTTCCATCTGTTATACTGTTATTGCATTATTGTGTTAGATCAGAGATATAATTTGTGAAGTAAGCTTAGGAAGGGTAAATAATATCTAGATTGTTGTGTGTTGTTTTCCTATATCCACTTTGCATTTCCTCTGGTTGTAGACACCTGTGTCCTACAACCCCTTATTTCTAATTTGGGTGAGACTACATCTGCTTCGCAGGTGTTGCTGAAAGGGCCAATAGTTAGGGTTTGTTGGTGTGTTGTTGAAGCGTTGAACCTTGGGTCTGCCCCTGTGCCAACAGAGTAAAAAATCAATATTTTAGGCTAGAAATTCCTTGAACGACTAAAAATAGTATGTTGGGAACAAATTCCCATCCTTACATCATGTTGAGAAAATATTAATAGTTTGGGATGGGTTTTACAACCTCTGAGTGGTCCTAAGAGTCTTAGGAAATCCTCGAAGAAAATATGAGATAATTAAAGGCTATGAGAAACCTTCTCCCTTATAGGATGCATCTGTGATTATGTGTGTTTCATGTTAGTCCACATGGAGGGTCCATGAGGAGAGTGGCCCATGGTGCCATATGGCATGTTGTTCAGGTCTTTGGGGAAACGAAGGGTGACATGGTATGAGTTCCATGTTTCAAGCCAAGTGACAACATTGGGTAGGTCCACTTTGTAATGTGCAGGTAGGGGACTTAGAATCATGGTAGTTTCATGAATATGGGAAGGTGAGATGAATGAGTCTGTGATTCAACGATTATGTGAGTATGCCAACCCATGAACCCAATAGGATCACAAAATAATCTAATTTTTGAGAATTTTTAGGCAGGATTATGAAGGGGTGGTACACATTTGTATGTCAGTGAGTCCATGAATTTGTGAATGAAAAATAAGCTAAGTGTTGGGGGAGGGTTCATGAAAGCTACGATTAAATACCATGAGTCCGCAAAAACGCCACTCGTGATTCCATGTATTCAGTAAGGTTGTTAGAAGAAGAAAAAATTTGGATACCCCATCCCTTAGAAGGTAAATAGGGGGTAGGTATGTTACAAAGTGGTATCAGAGCAGGATACAATACTAGGCATGGATGGGCCAGATATTAGTCCTAGGACTGGTATATCAATATCTAGATGAGCATGTTGAAAGGTGTTTCTACCTTTCAAGGATTTTTTATTATTTGCATTAAATTCTTGAGGAGAAGAACTCCAGACTGAAATTATAACTTGGAAACCTTGGATAAATTATAGCAAGGGGAAATTATATTGTCCCTCTATCAAATTGATGATTACTCTTATGGGAGTAGGAATATGTTGATAGGATTATTATTTGTAAAACTTGAATGTACATGGCAGTTTTGGCAGAAATTGTGTTATGAAACTGTCTGAGTTTAGACAAGGGACATGATTTGGGTTGTTTTGTTAAGTAAAATAATGTCTATCTGTAAGGAAAGGTAGAGTATCCTGTAATAAATATGGTTGATTATATAAGGGTTAAGCCCCTTTATGAAAAAATCTTTGTGCTTAAAGGAAATTGGTATGGATTGATTGAATTCGCAGTAGTAGTAATTATTACTTTAATAAAAGATCAAACCCTGTATATGTGTATGATTCCTCGTGATCATAGGATGGATGGAAAATTTGTCAGGTCAGTTTATTTGACCGATAGTGAATGAAAATTGTTGTTGGAGAATAACCTAGTTGAGCAATTAAAAAGGAATCCTTTGGATTGTTGTTAGACCTCTTGGAAGAGGTAAAGAGGTATGAACGCATGAGCAAGTTTATGATGCTCATGACTGTAATAAGGGAAAGTAAATACCTATTAATCTAGGGACATGTCTGTGCATGTGAATACAAATGGAAGACAACTAGAATACATCTACATTGTAAGCATGGGTAAAATGCTTTGGGCACGAGTATATGTCAAAATGCATATGGAAAAGATTGAGCATGCGTATGACATAAATATAGGCGTATTATAGTCTATTATTGGATGTAAAAATATGGTGATGTCATGAATCATATGGTTAATGATGATCTGAGTATTTTGTTAATATAACTTTGGGAAGTAGGAAATTCCTCAGAAAGAGCTAAGATGAAATGCTAAGAGAGAAAAGATCAAAAGTGACCCTTTTGTTGGTTGTTATCTTGTAATGAGAACAATATAATTATGATTTTATTGATGAGATTGGTTGTGTAAGTGACTATAAAGTCTCATCAAAACTGGATAATGTTAAATCAATATGAATGAATGAGGTAAAGAGGTGGAAGTGATGCACCTGTAAATATTTAAATATATATATACACGCTTAAAAGTGTGATATGAATGTCTGAATAAGTGAAACATGGGGCAAGATTTGTACTTGTCGTATTTAAATAATGCCATGGATTCATGGCTAACCCTATGTTGGAAGGCTATTATTTGTCTCGGTCAAATAATAAATTGAGGGGGATGTGTTCCTTTCCTCAAGAAAAGTTTGTATAAATTGATGAGAGAGCAAAGTAGCAGGGAGGCCCTGTTGTCATGATAAAAGGAAACATGGTTATGCCTTTTAGTATTGCATGAGAATGACTATGAATAATCATGAGTTAAAATAATTAGTAAATAAAATATGCAAGTGTGCCTAAGGTAGACACACAAAATGCTACTACATGTGGTTAAATGTATGAAAGAATAGTTTGAAGCAAGTTGATAGCCTAAAGATACATGTTTGAAAATGTGAATTTGAAATTCATAATGAAAATGAAAGATTATATTCCTTGTGGATATTGGATAGAACTATAAAATAATGAAGTTGAGGCTAACTCAATAATGGAGGTCATGTCAGACCATTTGGATATGCAACAAGAGAGTTTCATGTTGAAGACGTTCCTTTGGGGCAATTGTGTAAAGAACTCTGCCAGAAGAACATAGATATAAACTTAATGACTATTGAGAATTTAGCAGTGGGTTACATAACCTAATTATATAAGAATTATGTATTCCATTTTAAAATATCATGCATGAGTACCAAGACCTACAGATGAATGAGGACCAATATGATATCTGGTTTGGAAATGTGTGAAATACACACGTTCATGATTCATTATGAAAAAAAAACTTGTTGATGTAGCATGTTGAATTATCCAAGAAGGTCAAGGTGAACATGACTAAGACTAATCAAGGTATAGAAGAAGCAGATCCAAGGAGGGATAAATTGTAAAAGAAAAGAAGGAGAAAGTGATTAATACTTCTCTGACTATGAAACTCTGAATAATAAGACATAGTCATATGCTTAAAAAGGACAAGTGTGAAAATGCATACAATTGGTAATTGAAAGATACAATACTAAATGGGTTTATAATTCATCAGCATATCAAATTCATTCATTTAAAATATTATATGTTTGATGTATGCATGTGATTTGAATGGTTTTTGTATGTCATTGATACACAAGTAGGGTATGATTCAGGAAGAAAAACCTACATAATGGAGCTGTGAACCTCTAATAGCCAAGGATGATTGAAATTCTTGGAAAAATGCATGAACAAATATATGTCACAATGAGTGATTGGGAACAAAAGTGCTCGAAGGTAGCATGATGATGTAATTCATTAAGGAGATACATGTGATGAGAGAGTGGGTATATATAGGACTGCCCGTTGTGGAAGAAGTATCTTACAGTGCTCTGCAGAAATGCAAAATGGTAAAGAGAGGAATTGGGTGGCCACAAATGTCGGCACCCTAGTTACCAATGAAGAAATAATGCTTGAATGCATTCATGTGAACCTTTTAGTTTCATGTATATTGATTTGAGGTCATGATCAACTAAAGTAGGAAAAAATAGTCATGTTGTAAAAATAAATGTGTATAAGGAACCATGTGGTAAAAGGTTGGTTGAATTCCAACCCACCAAGACAAAGTGCGTAATATGAAAAGTAATAATTTAGAAATCAATGTGATGGTGCATTGTGTGTGAATGTGGGAATGGATATTGGCACATTGATTAAGTTCATTTGAAGTATGATTTCATTTTGAAAGGTTTGGTATGTTAAAATAATGCATTTGTAAGGAATGGTGTTTCCTTCTTGAGTAGATGAATTTGATTGATAGTTTGCAAAGTTCTGAATTTTTTTTGTGAGACACTACAAGAGTGAAATGAAAATATAATGTGCATAAGAGCTACCAATATTTTTGCCTAATTGAAGTGGAAATTATAGGAAGAAATTTATTGACATTGAAGTTTTGTAAGTCCACGGGGAATATCAATGACATTTTGATTATAAAAGAGCCAAACTTCCATGAGAAAGATATCTTAGGCTTGTGAATCCGGTTCCTATGTGGAACAAATCTAAAAATGAAAATATTAATTCCTGAACATGCACACACAAAGAATGATAATTTCAGTCTATTAAATAAATGGTTTGATAGTTGTGATTGAATTGTTAAGAGTAGACAATTTTGAAATCCCTTATGAGCCTTTGTAAGCATTACAATAGATTTTGATGGTACATGAAATACTAATAATATGTTGGTTGAATGCAATATGGCGGAATTGCAGAAAAAGTAGTCTAAAGTATGTTGTTGTAGAGATCCATCATAAATATTGATGCCTACTATTGCAACAACCAAGAAAAATATGAGATAGAATTTCATATTTTGGGGAAAAAAATATTTTCCTTATGAAATAAACTCGAATTTCTAAATAAATTTTTTATAATATTGTCTCATAATGATTGTATGTGTGTGTTATAGATGAGATAATAGTTTTTAAATATGGAATGATTGAACAGAAAGGCTACTAATTAGACATTGGATCCTTATGTTTGTCATAAAGAGTAGACCTTAGTGAGGGTATGGAGATGAGTTGGCACTCTCCTTATTTGTGAAAGCCTTGGAAATATGAATTTCTAAAGGATTGTGTAGCAGTGAAAGGATGAATGAGACTAGAAGGGTGAGTGCAACAAGGAAGAGGCAGTTCAAGATCACTATCATGAGAAGATTTTTTTCCTAAATCATCTCTATGGAATAGATCATGTGACTTCCAGTTGAAGTATGAAAATATGAATTAGGTGTTTGGAAATAGAGCACCAGAAAGACAACAAGCTTCCAACTGAAGGACCAAACCATTTCACTGAGAGGGGGGGTGAATCAATGACAGAGTAATTTTATCAATTTTTCTTCTATTAATGCAATCAATATTTTAACACAATATTTATCATGGAACCCAAATGGGAAAACCACAAACACTTTTCTATTAACTGCAAAATTTTGTTTTTACAAGTTACATAGAAGGAATATGTTCTTCCTTTTAAATCATCATCAACTAATCAAGATGCACCCACACCCTTTTTCACCAGCACCAACTTGTAGGAGGCTTCAACCCCCTATTTAGTCAGCCACAACTCACAAGGAAGAACTTACTCCCCTGTAGGCTCCAACCTTCCCTTGCACCACCTAACCACCCTTAATTTCTGAATATGGAAAACTTATGTTTCATACACTAGATTGCATAATTGTTGCTCTATCTCCTTATGTCATTGATCTTCAATAAGACATTGACAAGCACCTTATAATAAACAATTCTTCTTCTTGGACTTTGCTTCTATTTGATCTTCTTCACTAGACTACAAAGATAATTTATTCTCACCACTCTTTCTCTTTTATATATTCTTCCAACTGGTTGGAGATATGAAACCTTGTGTCCCTTTGTTTGGACCATCGCACACCTTCATTTACCAATAATATTGTTTGTTTTTCTTTGTCCAAATATTATCGAGAAGCCCTTTCAATTTAATGAAAATGATTTTCATTAATCGATCATAGGTATGGATCGATTTCATTTAACTTAGTTCCATAACTCTGCAAATATTACAGAAACCGAGTTTTGCAGAGGCGCTTCCTTCAAACCATTTTCATATAACTGACAACACAAAACCATGTGCTTATCAACTTAAGCGATGTATTATATTTTACCTTTATTTCTCTTATTCTATATGACCATAGGAGGTGACCAGGCACTAGACCAAGAGAGTGCTTGATCACTTATCAACATCAAAGGTAATGTTTTATTCTCTCAATGATATGGATGACTGTTGATACTTTGGGACTTCGTCCTTCGTGACTTCCAGCCTCTTTAAAAATATCTAGAATAAAAGACGTGTGCCCATAAACTTCAATGGTTGAGAATTCTCCTAAAGTATTCTTCAAATCAGACGACTTATGTCCACTTCGAGACTTCAGCCTTCGGGACTTCGAGACTTCAGGACTTAGGTCATTTGATAGTGGTGAAAATCTCGAAGTTGACGTCACTTGTTGACGTTACACTTCCTGAGTGGATGCCACATGTCACCTAGATTCCTGGCTTACGTATGCTTAAAGTACCTATGGGACCTTGACACTTTTCATTAGCTAATTACGCCACGTGTTCTTATTGCCATCAATGTTGATGACCTTGGATGTCAATGTGAGTGATACATGTCTTATCCTTGTGACTTCGGAAATTCGACCTTCGGGACTTCAGTTAATTTGATTTCTCCACTTCTTAGTTCTCCCAAAGTGAGATTCCCCGAAGTGTAAACCTCAAGTAACTTGACTTCATCTGGTGGTAATTCTTTAACTATAAAAGGCTTAACACGATCCCACAGTTGTTGGGAATTCATATATTTAGGATTTCGGGCCTTTGGCCTTGCTTATCTTATCCTTCTACTTTCCTCGATATGACGGTGAGGATATCTTCTCAAGTGTTTCCTCAGATCATACGGTTTACATTTATTTCAGGACATTTGTGGCTTACTCTATCCTTCCACTAAACATGATCTAACGGTCCTAATATCTCCTGGAGTGTTCTTCATATCGCATGGTTCACATTTTCTTGGGTACTTTAGCCTTCGGGTGATATTACTTGTTCTCAACCCTTTTTCACCCAAAGTGGTCAGCGCCAAAGTTGACCACTGCTACCTTGGTGTGCTCTCAATATATCAAACAATCCTCATTTACTTCAGGACTTCGTATTGGACGGTATTCATATTTACTTATCCTATCCTTCCACTTAACATGATCCAACGGTTGATGTGGATTGTGGAACCATAACTTGCGAGTGGTTTAATTCGTCGCCTAAAGTCTGCAATTGAAGTTGTGCATGACCAAATATATGACCAAATTAATGACCACAGGACAAGATATAAATGAATAAACTAAATATGACCACATTTTTGGTTGTGTGATAAGAGAGTGGAAATTAGCCACCATTGATCATCGAATCAAAAGTGGTCATTTATATGTGGATTTTGGTCATTTTTTTGGTCACTTATCTATGATTTTGTATTAGTGATTAATCCACCATATGACCATTATTCACCCACCTAACCTAGTTGTTGTCATTGGTAATTTCATTCTTACATTACCGTACTTGTCCCTGTACCCAGGAGAGCGTAGGATTATGATGAAGAGTGTCGAAAGAGAATTTTTAAGCTAAAGAGGAGGGTTTTCAAGCTCGTATTTCGATCCAAGTGGGAGAATTGCAGGTAATTTGATTCCCATATGTTCCAATTTGACGTCATAGAACTCTAATTATTCTTGTACAGCTTGTTGTTGAAGCCCAGAGGGAAGTGGACAGCGATAGGGGGAACACTTCCTCAGCGGGACAAGCATGTGGGGAAAGTAGATTCTATAATATTTTTGTTGAACTTGGCACCTGTATTGAGATATTGTTGTTGTTGATATACCTCCAAGAATAGATTTTCCTTGCCCTAGTGGAGTTCAAGCCTAGCATGTGGGTGACTTGTTCTCAGTTTGTGGGGAACAATGTCTAAGGTTGGGAGGAAAGTCAGAGGCTTGGATCCAATTGGTGGTTCAATTGTTCCAAATAAGTGATCATTATGTACTTGTTGAATTATTGTTGTTTGAGAATGTATGAAAACCTATGTTGAGTATTAGTGTGAAAAATACTATGAATTTTGGTCATAATTAATTATTATTCGTAATACCATTTAAGTAATATTCACTATAAAAATTGTATATATGATGTAAACTAGAAATTATGTCGTGGGTTCCATAATTATCATTACCCTAAGCATATTGACGATGAGACTGGTTCAATAATGGAGTTTGTAGCTGTAATACCTTGAAACAATTTATGAATGGTTTTGTTTATATCTTCAATTGTCTATGTAGAATTAATAATCGCACATATGATAAGTGGGGTAATTACGCATATTGTTATAAGAAAATTTGAGTGAGTAAAAACTAGATATTTTGGGCTGGAAAGGCCTTGAACAACTACAGACAGTGTGTTGGGCACAATTTCTCATATTTACAATGTGTTGAGAAAATATTAACAGTTTGACATGGAGTTTACAACCTTTGAGTGGTCCTAAGAGTCTTAGGAAAACATCAGATAAAAACTCAGAGCATTAAAGAATACGAGAAACCTTCTTCCCAGTAGGATATATCATTGATGACCTGCATTTTATGTGAGTCCACATGGAGGGTCCATGAGGAGAGTGTCCCATGGTGCTAGGTGGCATGGTGTTAAGGTCTTTGAGGAAATGAAGGGTGATGTGGTATGAGTGCAACATTTCAAACCAAGTGACAACATTGGGTAGTTCCATGTGTGTAACTTGTAGATAGTGGAATTAGGTGCATGGCGAGTTCACGAAGATGGGAAGGTGAGATGAATGACTTCATGAGTCTGTGAGTCTGCAGTTCTGCCAACCAATCAACCTAACAGGATCACAAAATAATCTAAGTGTCGATTCTTTTCAAACGGGCTTTGGAAGGGGTGGTACATATTTGTACGTCTGCGAGTCTGTGAGTCCATGAATCCAAAAATGAAAAATAAGATAAATATTTGGGGCAGGTTTGTTAAAGGTATGATTAAAGAATATGTTTCCACAAGACCTCCACCCGCGAGTTGGTGAATTTAGTAAGGTTGTTATAAGAAGAAAACACTTTGATACCCCATCCCTTAGGAGGCAAATAGGGGGTCGGGTATGTTACAACAAGATTTGGTAATAGTCCTTTGTTTTCTAAAAATCAATCCATAATGGTGAAATAATATGGTTTGGATTTGTTATCCACATTTTGTGGGATAACTAAGGAGATGATGTATTAACGCCCTCAGATTGCATATATGGAGTGTCAAGAGACCACATGACTAGCAGTGTCTACTTGCACATAGGGAAGTCCTCTCTATCATCACATTTTTATCCATTGTTAGCACATCCACCACACCAGCTAACTTTTGGAAGGTAGGTGGTTATTTCTCCATGTGATACAAATCAGGTATTGTGGTAGATAATTTCCCTAATATTTGAGGCATTTAAACGTGTTGTATTTAAGATAATTTTGATTATACAATTCATGCTTGGACATTACTCTTTTGACCATGTTTCACCTTGGTGAGTGTCATAGATTTCCTAGTAAGTGGCCAACCTTTGGGGAAGGGTTGCAACTAGGGGTCCCTTGAGGGGTCATCATACCATTCCTGACCATACTTAAACTTTTCTCTTGTTACACTCCCATCATATTTCCCTCTTCTAG
The DNA here is from genome assembly GCA_032191745.1 of Picea mariana. NCBI lineage: Eukaryota > Viridiplantae > Streptophyta > Pinopsida > Pinales > Pinaceae > Picea > Picea mariana. The sequence goes on from JASDQU010508008.1 coordinate 28,302, forward strand.
GCCCTTTGACTTTAGTGACCTAAGAAGGGAATATACCTCATTTCATGGCAAGAAGGGGTTGAAGGCCGAGGGGTATGGTTTCTAGAAAAAGATAAGACCTAAAATAAACCTTATATATGCTCGTGTAGTCAGTTCTTAAGGACAATGAATTGATTCTCTTAAAATATTTGAAGACCTGCACAATATCAAACACATAATAAATATCACACTTGAATATAAGACTAACACAAGTGCATTACAATTATTTACATGGTTAACCCTATGGAACTTTGTGGACCTCTTTGTTCAAGTGACATTGTGTTATTTCCCCCCAAGATAATTGATTCACTATTGGGAGTGCACACATGTTTATATCATTGATGAATTAATAAGTGGTGATAAATGGGCTTGGAAAAAGGTTGCATTGAGGAATAAGGTGCAACACACCCCGTACAAAGGAACCCATAAATGAGATAATACAGTCCCTTCCATGTCATGAAACTCATTGAACTATGAATTCTAAACCTATATCCACCTCATCATCCACTACATGACCTTGAAGGGGCATCCTTGGGAGCATCCCCTACTTGAGTTTTTTGGTCTACCCAATAGGAGTTTTATGACACCCCTCCCATACCTAAACTTGGTCAATTGTCTAGGGTCTTGGAGCATTTTTTTAATTTGATGAGGTAGTTTTGATGCACATGTTTAGGTTCCTTATTTATTAGATGTGGTTTTCACTTGCCATGATATTTTTACTTGAGAACCTTGGAGGGCATGCCTATTTGTTTTGCAAGACATTGTTTGGTGGAACATTTTGGAGGGACAAGCCTAGCTTGGGCTTCCATGGGGCTTGAATCCCACAGGTTGGATGCCAAGGGCCCGCATGTTGGATCATGATGACTTACCTTTGGAGCCCTAGAAGAAACCTTGGAAGACATAACCTATCTTTGACATGCCAAACGACTTTCCTAGGAGGGGAAAAATGCCACTTCATGAGGCTGGATGACACCTAGGGCTAGGGTTTGTGGTGATCGAGGTATTGTGCATTGACAATTGGCATGATTTGACTGGAGGATACATGGATTGAACCTATCACATGAAGAGGAGGCTCTAGGAGCCCCAACAACCTCGATTTTCTTCTCCAACAACTTGATCAAATTGTCAAAACATCCCCTAAAGGGGTGTTGTCATCTTGTTTTAGGGTTTTCCTTGTGCAAATTTAATTTTTAGTTGAATTGTTTATTATTATTTGTGTAAAAGGGAAAGATTGGGGTTTTTGACCCCTATCTTATGGTTTACCATGAAATTATGTGGACAAACATACTTAGTTATGGATCGATTTCATTTAACTTAGTTCCATAACTCTGCAAATATTGCAGAAACCGAGTTCTGCAAAGGCACTTCCTTCAAACCATTTTCATATAACCGACAACACAAAACCACGTGCTTATCAACTTAAGCAATGCATTATCTTTTACCTTTATTTCTCTTATTCCATATGACCACAGGAGGTCACCAGGCACTAGACCAAGCGAGTGCTTGATCACTTATCAACATCAACAGTCACATTTTAATATGTCGGTACTTTGGGACTTTGTCCTTCGTGACTTCGGACCTCTTTAAAAATATCCCAAATAAAATATGTGTGCCCATAAACTTCAACAGTTGAGAATTCTCCCGAAGTATTCTTCAGATCAGATGACTTATGTCCACTTCAGGACTTTAGCCTTCAGGACTTCGAGACTTAGGTCATTTGCTAGTGGTGAAACTCACGAAGCTGACATCACTTGTTGACATTTCACTTCCTAATTGGATGCTACGTGTCACCTAGATTCGTGGCTTACATATGCTTAAAGCACCTATGGGACCTTGACACTTTTCATTAGCTAATTATGCCACGTGTCCTTGTTGACATCAATGTTGATGACCTAGGCTCTCAATGTGAGTGATACATCTCTTATCCTCGTGACTTCAGAACTTCGGCCTTCGGGACTTCAATTAATTCAATTTCTCCACTTCCTAGTTCTCCCAAAGTGATATTCCCCAAAGTGTAAACCTCAAGTAACTTGACTTCATCCAGTGGTCATTCTTTAACCCGAAAAGGATTAAAATGATCCAATAGTTTTCAAGAATTCAACTATTCAAGATTTCGGTCCTTTGGCATTGCTTATCTTATCCTTCTAATTTCCTCAATATGATGGTCAAGATATCTTANTTTCGATACATTTGTGGATTACTTTGTCCTTCCACTAAACATGATCTGACGGTCCTGATATCTCTTGGAGTGTTCTTCATATCAGACGGTTCACATTTTCTTGCGTACTTTGACCTTCGAGTGATATTACTTGTTCTCAACCCTTTTTCACCTGAAGTGGTCAGTGCCAAAGTTGACCACTACTACCTTGGCGCACTCTCAATATATCGAAGGATCCTCATTTACTTCGGGACTTTGTATTGGACGGTATTCATCTTTACTTATCCTATCCTTCCACTTAACTTGATCCAACGGTCGATGTGGATTATGGAACCATAACTTGCGAGTGGTTTAATGCGCTGCCTAAAGTCTGCAATTGAAGTTGTGCATGACCAAATTAATGACCAAATATATGACCAAATTAATGACCATAGGACAAGCTATAAATGACCAAACTAAATATGACCAATTTTTTGGTCGTGTGATAAGAGACTGGAAATTAGCCACCAGCGATCATCAAATCAAAAGTGTTCATTTATATGCAGATTTTGGTCATTTTTTTGGTCACTTATCTCTCATTTTGTATTAGTGATTAATCCACCATTCTATCATTATTCACCCACGTCACCTAGTTGTTGTTATCGGTAATTTCATGCTTACATTACCATACTTGTACCTGTACCCAGGAGAGCGTAGGATTCTAATGAAGAGTGTCGAAAGATAATTTTTAAGCTAAAGAGGAGGGTTTTCAAGCTCATATTCATTCAATCCAAGTGGGAGAATTGTAGGTAATTTGATTCCCATATGTTCCAATTTGACGTCATAGAACTCTTATTATTCATGTACAACTTGTTGTTGAAGCCCAGAGGGAAGTGGGCAGTGATAGGGGGCACACTTCCTCGATAGCACAAGCATGTGGGGAAAGTAGAGTCTATAAGATTGTTGTTGAACTTGACACCTGTATTGAGATATTGTTATTGTTAATATACCTCCAAGGATAGATTATATTTTCCCTAGTGGAGTTCAAGCCCAGCTCGTGGGTGACTTGTTCTCAGTTTGTGGGGAACAATGTCTAAGTTTTGGAGGAAAGTCAGAGGTCTGGATGCAGTTGGTGGTTCAATTGTTCCATATAAGTGATCATTATGTACTTGTTGAATTATTGTTGATTGAGAATGTATGAAAACCTATGTTGAGTATTAGTGTGAAAAATACTATGAATTCTGGTCATAATTAATTATTATTCGTAATACCATTTAAGTAATATTCACTATGAAAATAGTATATATGATGTAAACTGGAAATTATGTCATGGGTTCCATAATTATCAATACCTTGAGCATATCGACGATGAGATTGTTTCAATAATGGAGTTTGTATCTGTAATACCTTGAAAAAATTTATGAACGGTTTTTTTTCTATCTTCGATTGTCTATGTAGAATTAATAATCACACATATGATAAGTGGGGTAATTATGCATATTGTTATAAGAAAATTTAAGTGAGTAAAAACTTGATATTTGGGGATGGAAAGGCCTCGAACAACTACAAACAGTTTGTTGGGCACAATTTCTCATATTTACAATGTGTTGAGAAAATATTAACAGTTTGGCGTGGATTTTACAACCTTTGAGTGGTCCTAAGAGTCATAGGAAAGAATCAAAGAAAAACTAAGGGCATTAAAGAATACGAGAAACCTTCTTCCCAGTAGGATATATCAATGATGACATGCATTTCATGTTAGTCCACGTGGAGGGTCCATGAGGAGAGTTTCCCATGGTGCTAGGTGGCATGGTGTTAAGGTCTTTGGGGAAATGAAGGGTGATGTGGTATGAGTGCAACATTTCAAACCAAGTGACAACATTACATTTGTAACATGTAGGTAGTGGAATTAGGTGCATGGCGAGTTCATGAAGATGGGAAGGTGAGATGAATGACTTCATGACTCTACGAGTCCGCAATTCCACCAACCCATGAACCTGACAGGATCGCAAAATAATCTAAGTGTCAATGCTTTTCAGACGAGATTAGGAAGGGGTGGTACATATTTGTACGTCTGCAATTTTGTGAGTCCATGAATCCACAAATGAAAAATAAGCTAAGTGTTTTGGGTGGGTTTGTGAAAGGTATGATTAAAGAATATGATTCCACAAGACCTCCACCTGTGAGTTGGTGAATTCAATAAGGTTGTTATAAGAAGAAAAAACTTTGATACCCCATCCCTTAGGAGGTAAATAGGGGGTCGGGTATGTTACAACAAGATTTGGTAATAGTCCTTTTTTGTCTACAAATCAATCCATGATGGTGAAATAGTCTGGTTTGGATTTTTTATCCCCATTTTGTGGGACAACTAAGGAGATGATGTCTTGAGGCCCTCATATTGTAGATATGGAGTGTCAAGAGACCACATGACTAGCAGTGTCTACTTGCACATAGGGAAGTCTTCTCTATCACCACATTTTTATCCATTGTCAGCGCATCCACCACACCAGCTAACTTATGGAAGGTAGATGGTTATTTCTCCATGCGGTACAAATCAACTATTCTGGTAGATAATTGCCCTAATATTTGAGGAATTTAAACGTGTTGTATTTAAGATACTTTTGATTATAGAATTCATGCTTGGACATTACTCTTTTGACCATGTTTCACCTTGGTGAGTGTCATATATTTCCTTGTAAGTGACCAACCTTTAGGGAAGCGTTGCAACTATACGTCCCTTGAGGGGTCATCGTACCATTCCTGACCATACTTACACTCTTCTCTCATTACACTCCCATCATATTTCCCTCTTCTAGGCCCTTTGACTTTAGTGATCTAAGAAGGGAATGTACCTCATTACATGGGAAGAAGGGGTTGAAGGCCTAGGGGTATGGTTTCTAGAAAAAGATAAGACCCAAAATAAACCTTATATATGCTCGCCTAGTCAGGTCTTGAGGACAATGAATTGCTTCTCTCGAAATATTTGAAGGCATGCACAATATCAAACACATAATAAATATCCTACTTTAATATAAGACTAACACATGTTCATTACAATGTTTTACATGGTTTTCCCTATGGAACTTTGTGGACCTCTTTGTTCAAGTGACATTGTGTTATTTCCCCCCAAACTAATCGATTCACTATTGGGAGTGCACACATGTTTTTATCATTGATGAATTAATAAGTGGTAATAAATGGGCTTGGAAAAAGGTTCCATTGAGGAATAAGGTGCAACACACCACATACAAAGGAACCCATAAATGAGATAATACAGTCCCTTGCATGTCATGAAACTCATTGACCTATGAATTCTAAACCTATATCCACCTCATCATCCACTACATGACCTTGAAGGGGCATCCCTTACTTGAGGTTTTTGGTCTACCCAATAGGACTTTTATGACACCCCTCCCATACCTAAACTTGGTCGATTGTATAGGGTCTTGGAGCATTTTTTTAATTTGATGAGGTAGTTTTGATGCACAAGTTTAGGTTCCTTTTTTATTAGATGTGGTTTTCACTTGCCATGATATTTTTACTTGAGAACCTTGGAGGGCATGCCTATTTGTTTTGCAAGACCTTGTTTGGTGGAATGTTTTGGAGGGACAAGCCTAGCTTGGGCTTCCATGGGGCTTGAATCCCATAGGTTGGATGCCAAGGGACCTCATGTTGCATCATGATGAATTACCTTTGGAGGCCTAGAAGACACCTTGGAAGACATAACCTATCCCTCACATGCCAAACAACTTTCCTAGGAGGGGAAAAACGCCACTTCTTGAGGCTGGATATCACCTAGGGCTAGGGTTTGTGGTGATTGAGGTATTGTGCATTGACACTTGGTATGATTTGACTGGAGGATACATGGATTAACACTATCACATAAAGAGGAGGCTTTAGGAGCCCTAAAAACCTCGATTTTCTTCTCCAACGACTTGATCAAAGTGTCAAAACGTCCCCTAAAGGGGTGACACCATCTTGTTTTAGGGTTTTCCTTGTGCAAATTTAATTTTTAGTTGAATTGTTTATTATTATTTATGTAAAAGGGAAATATTGGGGTTTTTGAACCCTATCTTATGGTTTACCATAAAATTATGTGGACAAACATACTTCAGAACATTTTGTATAAGTAGAGATGTACTCTATTTCATTTTTAACATAACTCTCCCATTGTGAGAAGTACTTGGCTGAAATTTTCACCCTTCTTGAGAAATATTCTCTCTCTTGTGCTCTTTTATCTTGGTTTCTTTATCCTATTGGTGGAAGAAGTAGTGCACTACCCTTCTTGGATTTTTTCTTTGGCATTTGCGGTGGATTTATGTTGGTAAGGAGAGGTTTATCTTGTCATTTCTTGAGCTAGGTAAAGATTTATCTTGTTGAAGCTTAATTTCTTAGTCACAAGTTTAATTTGATAGATTTTCTTGGGGAGTATAAGGATTTACAACCCCACCATTTATCTATCATTTTGTCTAGAAGTTATTTATTGCACAAGGTTTTACTAGGAGAAGTAAAATGGTTTACACCCTCGTAGTATCTTCTAGCTTAACATTTGCTTGCCTTAGGGAGTAAGAGGGTTTACAACCCCAAGGAGATAGAATTGTTTAGTTCTTTATTTACTTGAATCCATAAGAAAATATATAAAGTAACTAGTATAAATTGCATTGGAGAAATAAATTATTGCATTGGTTCATGTGAAATTTTCTGATTTGAAGGTTGTCTAAGTTGGATTCAATTATTTTCTTTATAATCTTGATTGAGCCACTAGGGTGTCATGTTTTCTCAAGTAATTATTGATTCTGTTATAAATATACATCTACAAAAATTAGGGTTTCAAAAACCCTAATCAAACTTCTAAAATAACTCTTGAATCAACCATTGAAAGTTGCCTAAAGTTTCGCCACACAAACCACTAGTCCTTGCGCATTTTTTGGTAGACTTTATGGAAATTTTAGTGGCTTATCTTCTCTCTGTAATAAATTTTTTATTACAGCCATAGGGATGTTGATATTATGGTAGCATTGGAAGGTATGAACCTCCATTGTGACCTTTGACGAGATTAGAATGTTCTGGAAGAAAGAAAAGAAATGAACGTAACCCTAGATGAGATGTCGGCTAAAGAAAGATAATTAATATGAATTAATTAGTACCTAGAAGGAGAATTTGTCCCAAGAAAGTCTGCCAGGAATACTATAAATACAGGGTGTCAGTCTCTCATTTGACACACTTCTCAGAATTGCAGAGAGCTACTTCTGTGCACTGCAATCTAGTAGTTTTGTGCACAAGTCCTGGGGAAGGTACTGCGCCAGTTTTGGATTGGACTCTCTAATCATATTTGTTTACTTATTTCTTCTTGCATTAGCCTTGCTTGGCTATTGTATTTCTACCAGGATTCTTCTCTCTATCAAGGTCAAGGTGCTCGGAGGCTGGCTTCAGCCTATGGTTGGGTGACAATAGTGATATTGTCAATGGAAAAACGATCACATTCATTAATATTCTAACAGGTTATTGGCCCACACCTCCTTCATTTAGTCTAACCATTGGAAGGAAGCCTAGCCATTAGGATAGTGAGCTCCCTAAGGAACTATCACTAGGGTTACTAGCATGAGCAACTTCCAAGAGACTGTCACTAGGGTTACTAGCAGGAGCAGTTGCAGAAACTATGAATATCATGTCTAGCACCTTTTGATGGAGCATCTCGCTCAAGGAGAATATATTCAATTGCACCCTAGTTCAGTGCACCTTTTGGCTCTCTCAGAAGATAGAAATGTCATATTTGAAGTTTTGTATCAAGGCATGACTAGCTACCAGTCAACTGAAGACATGAGTGAAAAGATCAGTCTTCTACACTACTCAACACTCACTGGAACGATTGAAGATGACATGTGGATAATCGATAGTGGAGCTTCTAGGAACATGATGGGATATCAAGACAGAATATCAATTCTAAATGAGAAGAAGTCATTGTACAAGTTAGATCTTGGAGACAAAAGTAATTACCCAGTGGAAGGATTTGGACAAGCCTCCATCAATTTAAAAACAGGTAACAATGTTCACTTAATTAATGTTTTATATGTACCTCGTTTAGAAAAGAATCTTGTATCCATATCTTTCCTAGAAGACAAAGGAAACATAATAGCTTTTGTAGATGGAAAAGTGTTATCTTGGCATAAATATTCCAGCATAGAGAATGCTACGATTATTGGAAGTCGTGAAGGAAATCTATATAGACTACTAGAACAAAATGAAGAAGCTCTCATATATGATGAAGTCAATCCCAATGAACTTTGGCATAGAAGGTATGCTCATATTAATTATCAAGAATTACCTTTTCTCAAAAGGATGGTTGAAGGAATACTAGAGTTGCAGTCTACACATGTAGGAATTTGCAAAGGATGTGTTCTTGGGAAGAATATCAAGAAACCATTCCCAAGAAGCAACAACAGATCTAAGGAGATTCTAGATCTGATACACTCAGATGTTTGTGGTCTGATGCCAGTCAAGTATCTAGGAGGATCTCTTTACTACATAATCTTCATAGATGATTATTCAATAAAGACTTGGTTATATCTACTAAAGTCAAAATATGAAGTATTCAACAAGTTTCAAGAATTCAAGGCAGAGATAGAAAAACTCATGAACAAGAAGATCAAGACCTGAAGAACAGATAATGGAGGAGAAGACACATCAAAGTAATTCGTTGCATTCTGAAAATCGACAAGGATTAGGGGGGAGCTAACTTTTCCTCATAATTCTCAACAAAATGGTGTAGCAGAAAGAAAGAACAAATCTATCGAAGAAACCGTAAAATCACTACTAAATGATCAAGGTCTATCCATGTTCTTATGGGGAGAAGTAGCCATGACAACAATATATGTGCAAAAAATAATTCCTTGCCACATATTGAAGGACATGACTCAAAAAGAAGCCTTCTCAGGTAAGAAACCTAATGTGGAAAACCTAAGAATCTTTTGATGTCCTGTTTACTCTCACATTCCCAAGGACAAAAGGAAAAAACTAGAACCCTCGAGAAAGAAGGGCATATTAGTGGGATATAGTGATTCATCCAAATATTATAGAATCTATATTCTAGAATAGCATAGTATCGAAGTCAGCAGAGACATGACATTCAATGAAAAGATGGATTTCAAGAAATCCATAGAAGAAACGATAAAAGAAGAAGAGAGTGAAGAACCTATTGAAGAAAGCACAGAAAACCAAGATGACGAAAAAGAACAATCTGATCATCCTATGAAAACATGTGAGACCATTGATTGAGACATCATACATAAGACCATAAAATTACCATCTTGGCTTGAAGATACCTTACAAGATGCATAAAGACTCAAGGTTCCCGAAGGAACATTCAAAAAAAGTAAGAATCCTAAAATATTCTCAAGTTATGCAGCAAATATGACGAAGCTTCTAGATGAAGAGCCTACCACATTTGAAGAAGTTGTTCAAAAGAAACAATGGAAAGAAGCCATGATGAAAGAACACCAATCCATCATGAAAAATAATGTATGGGAAATCGTGCCTAGACCTAAGGAAAAATCAATGGTAACTTCAAAATGGGTATATAAGATCAAACATGCAGCAGATAGAAGCATGGATAAATATAAAGAAAGGTTCGTAGCTAGAGGGTTCTCTCAGAAGGAGGGATGATAACATGATGAAACATTTTCTCCAGTGGCTAGATATACTTCCATTAGAGCTATCATATCTCTTGTCGCTTCCATGGATGGAACTTACATCAAATGGATGTAAAGACAACTTTCCTCAATGGTTCAATTGAAGAAGAAGTATATATTGAACAACCTCAAGGGTTTGAAGTACATTCCAGAGACACTCACGTTTGCAAATTAAAGAAATATTTATATGGACTCAAGGAAGCTTCAAGGGCTTGGTATGCCAGGAACTTTCCCTAACTTAGGGCTTACAAAGCCTACATTGGATGAGATTACAAGCTCAAATACCAAATACTCCCTACTAGCTTTGACCTTTTATATTGCATTTGGAATACTGGGCGAGGCCATTGTTGTCTGTAATAGCACCACACCTCTATCTAATGTGAACTACATGTTGGGATGACTCTGGTGGGATAGACTATGGTGTGATATGGCTAAGATATTTAAAATATATTTCTTATGTTTTTTCTCCCTCGATTTTTCACTATGCTCTCTGTCTACGATTCATAAATAATAATTTGAAGTATGGTTAGGGACTTTTAAATGTACCAAGGTTTGCATACCCCCACTGATGCCTACTACTGATCTATCATAAAAAAAAATTATGACGTATTTTCCCCATTATGACTATCACACGCCATAGGTACCTTCTTTCCACAACTGTTCACCTTTCCCCATGTCGTTGTCACCTCCTTGTGAGCCAACAAGCCACTTTTCCTTCCACCATATCTTCCTATATCTTTTCAATGCATTGTTAATGACCATTATTTCATACTTTTGAGTTTAATTCGATAGTTAAGTCTTAATCTTTTCCAAAATAAGAAAAATCTTTGTTGGTACAACTTGTCGTGTCCCACTTTATTATGTTGAGCTGGTTCTGCCACTTCTTTATTACAATGATTTTGACTACTCCACCCATGCCATAAGTCCTATCTTTCGAGGGTGCAGTGTATGGTTACTATGTGCCCCTTCTTTCATGCTAGAGATGTCATCTTGTTGCATTGGCCCATGGCAGGTCGCGATGCTTCTTTACTCAGATTTGGTTCCTTATCCCTTGCCATGGAGGGTCATTGGTAATTATGGTTGAGACTAGGTGAGTTTACTGACCACCCCACATTGGGTTTGGTTTGAATTCGGGCCTACACCACCCATTTGTTGGCACAATTGTAGTTGAAGGAACTTGAGGGATGGGACTACTTATCAGTGCAACATGATTGCAACTTAGATGGATCTTCCTTGTATTTGGACTCTACTTAACCCTCCAAATCCTTTCATAGGAGAACATATGATCTTAGGTATTTACCTTCATCCATAATCTTTTCTTGATTGACTCCACTACTTTCTCCCATTCGAGTAGATGTTCACGATGTACTCCCCACCATTGAACGGGTATTCCTTCTAACACTATGTCGAAAGCTTGCATTCGATGGGTTAAGGGAATATTCTACACCTAAGAAAGGAATGTATCCACCAAGTTTGTTCTATCGAACTAATATAAGGTGTAATGGCTTATTCCCACTTCACGCACTGCGATGGTAATTCACACACATATTCTTGTTTAAAACTGATAGAGCTTCTAATGCCATCTCTCCATAGCATCCTCTAAATATAGGTCATATGAGCAAAAAATTATCCATATTATCTCACCATCCACTGTGGGATTGATATAATCCTCCCTACACCCTATAATTTGATACAATTTTTCAATAATATAGCTCAACACATCCTCATTCATGGGCTCGTTGGACATGTCACCTTAATTTGGATCCAAAGGTGCAATTACGTGTAAGGTATTTGTTTCAAAGGAAATCCATCATTCCTTAAAATAAAAAAATGTATTATTGTTAAATGCCCAGTCAATGCCAAGTAACCCTAGGTAGGGATCATAGTCATACATTATCTCAATCAGCTCAATATTTCTCAAGTCTTCACCCCTTCAATATTCACTTCTACTTTATCAAGTCGATAGATGGGATATATTTTCTATTGATTAGCTAGCTTAAGTTGAATGGGGGAGCACACCAAACTTGGCCTGCCCATCAACTCCCAAGATTTCTTCGGTAAGATGTTCACATCAAACCCTGGGTACAACATGACACTGTCCATCTCATAGCTTCTGAGTTCAACTGTCATATTTAACTCTCTTTCTATTATCTTCTACTTTCTCACTTGGTGCACATCCCTATCTAGTATCGGGATAGATATCGATACAATTGTATCTTATTCCCCCATACATCTTGTCAACATGTGCATCAACTTCTTTTCAACATCGGGATCACTTAAAATATTCAATCAACAACGCAAAAAATTACTTACTTGATCCTCTACTTGCACCTCTTGACAAGTTTTGTGTTGTGTTTCTTATCACACTGTATGTCACGACTCTTTGCACATGCGCTCCTCTATTTCTTTTTTCATCCTGCTTCACCTCTTCCTATCTGTGGGATTCTCCCAATGACCTATGTGTCATGCATTGTATCTCCTCATGCACACGAGATTCCTCCAATGATTTTTATGTTGCACAATTCAACTCTTCATGGGATTGAGCCTACTCCAAGGATCTTTATGTTGCTCCTTGTACCTCTTCACACATTTGGGATTCCTCTAGTGATCTTTGCACCATGTTTTGTAACTCTTGACATACTCTTTCCTCATCTAGAGTCCTCTACACGTCAACAAAAAATGATTTTGTTGCGCAACATCAAAATTAGTAGGTGTGTGTGCCACTTTTCTGATCTTCCCTTCTGCGTTCCTACTCAAGATTTATCCATGCTCTAAGTCCATTCATGTCTGAATTCCTCCTAGAGTTACCACTCGCACATCAAATTCTTCTTTTGGCTTCTAATTTCCACATGGCTCTGAAGTCACCATATTGCAGTGTTCCTGTTGGATTACTAAGAGGTAGGGGTGAATCAGTAATGAGAAATTATACCACTTTTAACCACAAT
>JASDQU010508008.1:41189-69081 GCA_032191745.1 Picea mariana
TCACTATCACTATCATTTCCATTGTCACTATCACTGCCTCTATCACATCAACTTGTAACCTGTCACTAAGCAACCCGTCCAACCTATCACTATCACTGATACTCAACCAGATCCTCTCACATGAATAATATACCAAGGAGACCTCTCAACTAGATGTCCAACATCACCAACACATGCCTCTACCAAGAATGTATCAATATCTCCAACATACCATCACAAGATATGTGTCTCAACCATGTAACAAACCATTAACTTGTACCATACCAAGTGTTACACATCAAAATTACTCACTTCAATGATGACCTATTGTTGTCGTTACAAGTGTCGCAAGTATCGCATTTGGCCGCAAGTGTCGCAAACATCATATTGTCATCTTGCCTATGTCGTGTCTCTAACAACATCACAGGGACACTTATTACACCTTCAAAGACTGGTTTAAGAAGGAGAAATCACATGACAAAGAGTACAAAGATTTTACCATGAAAAAGACTACTTAAAAATCATTTTTGAAGGGAAACCCTCCCCTACCCACTATTAGGGAATGCCAACGCTCCCTATCCCTCTTTGGGGGTGCGTTGCAACACTCAGGACACCATTCTGGGGGAGTGTTGGGTTTTTTTAAAGGAATTTTGGGCAGCGCTCCCCTACCCACTGTCAGGGAGTGTTGGCGCTCGGTACCCTCCTTTGGGGGAGCGTTCTAATGCTTTGTGCACCCTTTTGGGGGAGAGCTGGCCTGTTTGAGAAAAATTTTTGTTGAGGAAAATCAGGAAACAATCCCCTTCATCTTGGAAATCAGTTGGATTCGAATATGAGGTCAAGGCTGGATCTTAAGAGGATCCACAACAGAAGGAGAAATATCCTCAACCTATCCCAATAATATCTAAGGTGGTTGGGTCTCTCCAAGATTATATAAGGAGGCCTTCTCATGGAAAAATAATAGATGGAGAAATAGAGAAATACCTAACTTATGATATCATAAGGAAGGAGAGACATTAAAGGCATCAAACTTATGATCTCATAAGGGAGATATCATTAAAGCATAATCAATTTGTGTGTGGATTACTTGAGCAAAGGGTTGGACAAGGAGAATTGGGAGAGGCTGTTGCACCTTCATCAAAGGTCTATAAGTATTCTCTATTGTTCTCATTAATAAACATATGTGCTTGGCCTGTTTATTTCAAGGTTTTGTTTATTATACATGAACTTGTCTCTATTAGATAGATTTGGTTTCAAGCTAATCTTAATAGAATAGGAAGCTTGTTCTGTCTTTGTTTGGTTTGTAGTACTTATTGAGGAGCTTGGGGATCAAATCTCAACTCAGACTGTGTGAGGACGAACATCATTAAAAAGGTACACCTTTCTTCCTCTTTTCTATACATTAGTTTAGATAGATTTAAAAGGATGTCAGTGACCAACGTTAGCACCCTTTCTATCTTGGTCTTAGGATTCTAGACCCCAAGAGAGAATCCACTTGTCCGCAAGGGAATTTCTCTGTAATAGAAATTGGTGATTCTACTGGGGAAGGAATCATATTTTTATTTCCTTGGTTTGTCCCTTCCCTTTTACCACCTTTCATATCACTTTTACTCATTTTTCATCATCCATTAGCCTTCTCCTACCTTCACTAGCAATTCCACCAATTTTCATGCATTATGGGTGAGTTTTTGCATGGTTTTTGGCTATTTTTCTAAATTTTCAGGAGGACCAACACCCCCCTATAGGCCATAACAAAGCGCCAGTGCTCCCCTATAATGTTTTAGGGAGAATTTCAACACTCTATACCCTTGTGTTAGGGAGCGCTAGTCTCTTTTTTGAGAGTTTTTGCCTTCTTCTTCTCAGTCTTTTGCAACCCTTTTTGTAGAGATGTTTGTCTAGAGTCTGTGGTTGGTTTGTGAATTTGTTTGGATTGGTTTTTTATGGTTTTTTATGCTTATAAATCCCTATTGTCTTGATTGGAGCTTGAAACCTTTTTCAGAAATGTGAAATTTCCTTTTCTAGTTTCTTTTTTTTCAGGACAGTTTTGAGTGATTTCTCTTTCTCCCTACCATTTCTTGGATTCTTCTCTGCATTTTATTGTATTGATTGAATTATTGATTGGTTGTATAATCCTTGATGGTGTTATTTCTTTTTCAAACAAGTTTTTACTTGTTTTCTTTCATACCTCACTGCCTTGAGTGCATGCTTTGTTTGTATCCCTTTTGCTTCGTGTCTTTTGCATCTGCATAGGAATATTTCTCCTGATTAAAAGTAGTGGAGCATTGAAGATTTTGTATTTACTTTCTATATACATCATAACCAAACAAAGAAGATAAATTCATTTTTTCTTTTGGGTAGTGAAACTAGCTTGCATTTGAAGTAATGGAAGTGCATGTTTTTTGGCAGTTTTTGGGACATTGTGCATCTGCAATGATGAATGTTTTCTCCTTCTAATAGTATAGTTTTCATCGAAGTGAAAATATTGCATATTCATCTCTTTGCATAGCTTTCAAGTTAGTCAAAACACCATATTGTCCATGCCATTTTCTTTTTGAGTAACAACAACCTTAAAAATAAAGTGCTAAACTAAAATTGATTTGACATTTTTATATTTTCTGGTAGAAAACCTACATTAGATTAGTTGTAGGGATTTGGAATAGGTGTGAAAGATAACTTTCCAAAGATTCAAACAAACATAGAATATTGAGTTAGGGATCGGTGAAATCCACTTGCTACATTTTGTCCTAGGAAGCCCTTCTCACATAAGGGTCAAACCTGAGGTCACATTGAGACTGGCATAGTTACTCACCCTGATTTGTTGGTCTCAGTGTAGATATTGCACATATTATGGGGGTCTCTTGAAAGGTATACCCACAATGATGAGTGGAAGCCTTTTGAGTTGATTTTGGGCTAGATACAGTGCCTTTGCGCGTGGATCAGACTGTCGATTGTCTCCCCAGGCATCACTGTAGTAGTTGGTAACCTTAGTGGCCTATCTCTTTAGGGTATTTACACAAGGTGACTGTGGAGGGGAAAGTCTTCACAGTACCTAGAATCGACGTTGGCCAAACCCACTCGGGATCCTTGGAGGGTAAATCCACAATTACTGCGTGGAATCTTGCACCAAGGCGTAAGTCCGTTAAACAAGTCGTCAACGTAACTTTTCTACCTTCTCTATCTCATCCCCTTCTTAGTTTGTTCCCGTGATTTTGGATTTCATCACCAACTAGTGTGCTCATTGTGAGAAGGTTTTGTTTGCTTGCTTGCTTACTAGATTTTTAGCGTGTGTTGTTTGTTCTCCCTAGCAGAATCTAGGTTGAATCTTTATTTTTATGGCGTTAGTTCCCAGAATGATCAATGAAGGAACCCCTTTTCCAGGGGAACCCTTTGTTTTTCCTTCTTATGAAAACATTGGTCCTCCTTACATCGCTAATTTGAGCCTTCCAGGTCTCACAATTGGGTTATCGGTATGGTTGTTTTCCACTCCAGTGATCTTGAATGCAGTTGCTTCAGATGTAACCACACCATGCACACAACAACCTCATGTCAACCTTTCTCCTTCTGTGCTCATCAGGTCTCCTTCCATTTATCCTTCTCCACCTAGTGAAATCTCTAAAGTGAGTAGCCAGGTTGATAAGAAGAAGAAGAAACAAAAGGAGAATAAGAAGAAGAACTAGAAAGAGACCAAGCCTCCAAATTCATCAGATGTTGGATCCAAGCAATCAGCTACTGTTAATTGTACTGGGAGTGTTGATGAGGTCGATAAAACTACAAAGAAGAATCTAAAACCCAAATTCCCTTGTAGTCTTTGTAAGGGTGACCACTTTCTGAGGGATTTCCCTGGTCTTCCCAAGGTCTTAGAAATGTGGTCCTCCACATCATCAGCCTTTGCTAGTCATGTTGGTAACACCCCATCAACTAGTGACATTAAGGTTGGTAAGAATAAGACAACTGTCAAATTTCCTTGCATGTTATGTGAAGGTGATCATTACTCTCACCTTTTTCCTCGTATGGACGAGGATTCTTCTCTTTTGGAAAATCTTCAAATTCCAAATGGTTGTCGTAAGATTTCCCCGAACCCATCATTAGTTGATGGAATGGTCAATCCAGTTCCATCCCCGATCAATCTGGTTGATTAAATGGTCAATTTAGTTTCATCCTTGATTGAACCATAAACCAAAGTAGTTGATCCAGTTTCATCATCGATCAACCCCACTTTTCATCTGAAAAGTGAAACCCTAGTGACTGATTAAGTCCTTTTATTAGTCAATCCCACCCTTCATCTGAAGAGTTCCAAAGTGGTTTCTTCAGTTACATCATTGGTCGATCCCACTCCTCCTCTAATGAGTGCCAACATTGTTGCTCCAGTCCCCTCATCGGTGAGTCCAGTTAATCAGGTCGTCAATATGGTCACATCCTTAGTTGAACCAATTGACGAAGTGGTTAATGTGATCCCATCTTCGATCGATCCCTCTCTCCTATTAGAGAGTGCAACCCAAGTGGTCGATCCGTTTCCAGTTGTCAAACCCATTCTCCCCTTGGAGAATGAAACCCAAGTGGTCGATTTGATGTCGTTATCAATCAACCCTACTCTCCCGCTAGAGACTAAACCCAATTATGCCCACGTTTTTCTCGTTGATAAAGAATCTACCATGCCGAGGGGCATTCCTCCTTCTCTCATGAAACCCCCTCCAAGTAATGAGGCAATCCTTTTTTATTGGGGTGTGCTAACTGGACCTCGTCTTCCCTCCCACATTCCCTCCAAGATTACAGTACATGTTTGTGGTTGGGATGTTCATCATGCGCTGATAGATGAAGGTTCGTCCATTAGTATTTTTTCCTCTATTGCTTGGTAAGCTTTGGGTTATCCTCAGCTTGTGTCGGTTACCCAGACTCTGTTTTCTTTTAACAGAAGAACCAGTCACCCTTTAGGGATCCTTCTTCAATTTCCCATAACTTTGGGAGGGAAAACAATTTTTATTGATGTTATGGTAGTCTAGGACCCCTTGGATTTTGATTTACTCCTTGGGTGAGATTATGTCTATGCCATGAAATCTATTATGTCCACTTTTTTCATGTGATATATTTCCCACACGATGGAAGAATGGTGACTATTGATCAACTTTCGTTTTTTGGCCCTGAATTGACCATCAACCCAATGACCTCCCTAAATGGTTCTTATAGGTAGTCGGTATCACCCCTGCCAGAGGTCAATTATGTGGCATTGTCTCCCATGACTTCAACTTCCGATGACTTAGATCCGGTAGTTGACATGGTGATATATTCAATAGGGTTATTGGAGAATGATATACTTACCCCTATCATGGACCTCAGCATGTGTTCCTTCTAGAGTGATGTTCTTCCATCCAGTGAAGATCTCATGGAATCCATGAATGAGTTTTGTCGCTTGACATGGTATCCTTCTAGAAAATTATCCTCTTGGAAGCCATTATCAAGACGATTCCATGAGCATAGTTTCTCTTCTCTATGGCAAGCTCGTTAAAAAATGAAACATAAGTCATGAGCATAGTTTTTTTCTCTGTGGCAAGCTCGTTAGAAAATGAAATAGAGGTCATGATCATAATTTCTCTTCTATGTGGAAAGCTCGTTAAAAAATGAAATAGAGGCTATGAGCATAGTTTTTCTTCTCTGTAACAAGCTTGTTAAAAAATGAAACAGAAATCTGGGGATTGAACTCTGAGCCTTGAGCGTAGTTCTTTTCATGTGTCAATCTCATTAAAAAATGAAACAGTCACCTCTCCCATCAGGTCGAGTCTTTCGCCAGATCTCGTAGATGTTGAGTCAAGTTTATCATTAGGTCTCATATTTGAACCTTCTTTTCATCCACCTGTATCCTTTTTCTCCATCTAGTAGAGAAATTGGTGACAACCTCAAAGTTGGTGAATGAATTGAATCTTGGGGGACATGTCTCTAGCCTTTGATTATCATTCTAGAGTTAAGCCACTAGATTTTCAAGTTGGGGGCAGAGTACCAACCATCCATGGGTATTCCGAGCATGGTCTTAGTTCCTTCTCATGCTCAAAAAAACATGAGAACACAATTGAGTATACTTTTATCACTTTTTCAGACTCGTAAAGGTTATATAAAAAAAGAACCCCTAGAGTCTCCTTTAATCTCTTTTCAGACTCTCTAAACATGAAAATATTGCCGAGTGATCTTGCTTCCTTTCAAACTTGTTAAAAGTTTGAAAGGGCATCTTTCGAGTGGTAATTTATCTCTTTTTCAGCCTCACGAGACTAACATTATGAAAAAGGACAACATTGGAGTCATCTTTAAGTCATTTTCAGACTCACTAAATATGAAAAACCACTAATTTTACCTTCTCTGGACTTGTTAAACAATCATGCATTGAAGGGACCAAACCCTTAATTCTTCCAATTCATTAAAAAAAGGAAGAGGGACTTACCGAAGATGAGTTATATCGAGCATGTGTTACCCTCCTCGAGCTCGTTAAATCAAAAAGAAGTACTCGTCTATCTGGATGGGGGAAAAAATTGAAGGAGGAAAGACAAGCAATTTTTGAGAACATTACCAGTATCTCTTACAATCATCATTGAACACAACACTTTGTCTTTGCATTCATTTTAAATCCGTTGAACCTCTGCACTAAACCAATCCTTTGAGTTTCTTTACTCATTTGGGTCACCCAACGAAATTCAAAGTATCCACTACATCATCATGTTTTGTTCCATGTCATGTTTCTATTGTTGTGCCTCAGTGTTCAAGGGAAGTATCTACCTCGAGATTTAGCCATCACAAATATCTTGTTTCAATACTTGTGTCAGTTCATTTTCATTTGATATACCAATTTACATCTCCATGTTAGTTTCATGTCATTGATGGGGGATACATCAAGGCCCTCCTGCGATGAGTCTGTCCCTATCAACTTCAACACATCATTCAGGAACTAGACTTAGAAACCTGTTAGTACCTTGGGACTTGCATACCTCGATGGCATGCCTCCTTGCTTCCAACAATGGGTTTACATAATTGACCTCTGATCGGATGATTCCACAGATGTTTGACTTTAGCTCATCCATTCACATTCGTTGGAATCTACTAGAGTACCTTGGGAATCATTGACATCAATGGTCATTTCCCTCACACTTGTTAACGGTTTACATCATTGACCGGTAATCAAGCGGTTTCTACCATGTTCGACATCAGGACATCTATCCACATTTTTAGATTCGTACTGCATCGGGATCAGTAAGAATACCTTGGGTTGAGTGATCACTCTGATATATAATTTTCCCAGGTTGCGACGAAGTTTCTCTTGAATATGGACACATATACGGTCACATAGGTCCACTTTGTATTGGTTTGTGGCTATGTCTTGTCGTCTCATAGATCCACTGTGTATTTTTCTTGGCTACAATCAGTTCATGTCATGGAAGTACAGATCCACATTGTATCTTCATTGGCTATACCTTTTTTTCAATATAATTATGGATCTACAGTGTATTTTGTGGCAGCCATACCTTGAAAGTCTTTTATCACTCAAGCATAGGTATGCCTGCCTTGGGTTTGAAACATGTCATAATATTTGTTTGATGGTTGTGTGCATCTTCTTCCAAGTTCTATGATTCCATACCCTTGCTCAAAAAAGTCTACAAAGTACTTTAGTCATTATTTTTTGTCTTCTAACTTCACTCTTTGGGGGGCAATATGTTACACATCAAAATTACTCACTTCAATGATGACCTATTGTTGTCATTACAAGTGTCTCTAGTGTCACATTTGGTTGCAAGTGTCGCAAACATCATACTTCTATCTTGCCTATGTCGTGTCTCTAACGACATCACAGGGACACTTAATACACCTTCAAAGACTGGTTTAAGAAGGAGAAATCACATGACAAAGAGTACAAAGGTTTTACCATGAAAAAGACTACTTAAAAATGATTTATGAAGGGAAACGCTCCCCTACCCACTATTAGGGAGTGCCAACGCTCCCTATCCTTCTTTGGGGATGCATTGCAACACTCAGGACACCATTCTGGGGGAGCGTTGGGATTTTTTAAAGGCATTTTGGGTAGTTCTCCCCTACCCACTTCCAGGGAGTGATATCACTCTGTACCCTCCTTTGGGGGAGCATTCCAACACTCTGTGCACCCTTTTGGGGGAGCGCTGGTCTGTTTGAGTAAATTTTGGGTTGTTGAGGAAAATCAGGAAAAAATCCCCTTCATCTTGGAAATCAGTTGGATTCGAATCTGAGGTCAAGCCTCGATCTTAGGGAGGATCCACAACTGAAGGAGAAAGATCCTCAACCTATCCCAAGAATCTCTAAGGTGGTTGGGTCTCTCCAAGATTATATAAGGAGGCCTTCTCATGGAAAAAGAATAGATGGAGAAATAGAGAAATACCTAACTTATGATATCAAAAGGAAGGAGAGACATTAAAGGCATCAAACTTATGATCTCATAAGGGAGATATCATTGAAACATAATCAGTTTGTGTGTGGATTACTTGAGCAAAGGGTTGAACAAGGAGAGTTGGGAGAGGTTGTTGCACCTTCATCAAAGGTCTGTAAGTATTATCTATTGTTCTCATTAATATAAATATGTGCTTGGCCTATTTCTTTCAATGTTGTGTTTATTCTACATGAACTTGTCTCTATTAGATAGATCTGGTTTCAAGCTAATCTTAGTAGAATAGGAAGCTTGTTCTATCTTTGTTTGGTTTGCAGGACTTATCGAGGAGCTTGGGGATCAAAGCTCAACTCAGACTGTGCGAGGATGAACATCATTAAAAAGGTACACCTTTCTTCCTCTTCTCTATACATTAGTTTAGCTATATTTAAAAGGATGTCGGTGACCAACATTAGCACCCTTTCTATCTTGGTATTAGGAGTCTAGAGCCCAAGAGAGAATCCACTTGTCCACAAGGAGATTTCTCTGTAACACTAAGCATCAACTGTGTACCACCACCTATATCACAATAAGTGCATCAACCATGCACCACACCTATACCAAACTGTGCATCAACCATGTACCTCAACCTATACCATATGCATCAACCATCAACCATATATACCAACCATGTACATGCACATCAAAAACATACCATGTACCACACCATGTGCCAATCATGCACATCAACCATGTACATCAATCATGTACATCAACACCTATAACATACCATATACCATGTACCATATACAATGAAATGTGTCTCAACTATATACCATATCATGTCATACACCATGTACCATAAGATATGATAAACACGTAATACCAATGGTGTACCTCAACCAAGTACCATCACTCAAAATCATGCCATGTACCATAATATAGGCCTCATTTATATTCCAATATCAAAAAGATGTGCCTCTAACAATGAATGATAACAACCATATACCAAGTACCAAGAATGTATCTCAAGCATGTAACAATATCACCTCAACTATGCACCATCAAGGGCCTCCAAGACATGCCTTAAGCATGTGTCATACCATCCAAGATACAAGCCTCAATCAAATGTATAAATGATGTACCTTTACTCATGAAAACCTAAAGCATACCATCTCAGACCCTGTATCAACTATGTTGTACCATCAAACCTTTCTGCGACTCAATCTTGGACCCTGTATCAACTATGTTGTACCATCAAACCTCTGCAGTTTCTGCCTTTCTATTCTCTTGGAACCGAAAGGCATCAACAATGTGTTCCTATATAAACTAAAGTGACCGACAATTGTTCACATCATGCCCCATTGATTTGTACAACTTGCAAAATGAAGTATGTGTAGTCTTTTGATACTACTGTAGTGTTGTGAATCATGGAGGTATATGTTCCCATTGTCTGCAAATATCGCACCACTTGGTTTGAGGTCTAGTTAGAAATGGATTTTGTGCACTCATCACCATGTAGCTCCCCAATGTTGTACATTCATTCCTATGGTGGTATTATGGGTGACACATAGTACACCACATATGCTCATGCACCACCTTATCATTATCCATATCTAGTAACTGCATTGTTATATTTGCAAGATGGGACTGCATCTAGGCCAACCCATCTAATGTCTCACCATCTCTTGGTGTAGCTTCTAGGAGCATCACAATATCGACGACCTCTACATAAGTTTTCACCTTCTAATGGGTGAGCGAGACTCAAATATGGGGTAGGAGTCCTGTGATAAACCACTCCCTATGTTGGACACCTTGGATCTAAAACATCATCCAATCCAACAATATATTGAACCATTGGTAATAATCCCATATGATTTCTCCATCCTACTACTTGATATATTTTATCTTAGTGATACACAATAATTCTAACTTAGGATTATAAAATTCCCTAAAAGAATCTCTATTAGGGACCTAATCTGTCCCACTAGCATAGTTTCCTTGTACTTCATATACCACGTTAGAGGTTTGTCTCCGAAGATGGTCTCCATTTTTTCTATCTTCGACACTTCATCTGTGATCCTCTTCACAGACCATATATCTTCACATGTAAACTAATGCTGCTCAGCATTGTATTTACTCATCCAATGGAACACAAGTAGTCTCAAAGTTGTGTCCTAATTCACCATATGCTACCTACTATTGTGTCCTCCTAACTGACTACTAGTTGTTGGTGATACTAATAATGACACTGAAAATATTCCTTGCAAAGTATTTTTGACTTCGAACTCTTCTTCACTTGTCTCTTCTCTTCTTTTTTCTTCTACTCTTTCTTCGTCTACTCCTATCTTTGCACTTTCTTCTGTTATTCAGGGATGATTTTGAGGATGGAAATGTACATTAAAATGTAGAAACATGGGCTAATCTTACTAGTCCTTAATATGAAAAATTTAAAATGTTTAGCGATAGTTTTGTAAAAATATTCAAATTTCTAAGGATTTTATATAGTTTCTATAAACCTTTGGCAACTTTTAAGGTAAAATAATTTTATTCTATGGAATTTGGGCGAACCATTTTTAGAAAAAATGGAAATTCGTGAATCTTTTTTTGGGAAAACCCATGGAAAATTAGCCCATTTGCAAAATTTAGCCCCTAAAATAATCTATGCTATTATTTCTTCTAGATTAAAAATGTGTAAGGGGGGTTGTTCAAAGAGGGAGTTCCTCAATCTTATTTCATCATATTCAGTGAGGATCCAAAATATCTTCCTACATATAGCTATCCAAGTCTATTCACAATAGCTAAAGCCTCTTCCCATTCTTAGAGGGATCCTTCACCATATTTTACCACATCGACATTGATACTCTATGCCTCATCTTCCTCTGATGTGACTACATATGTCAATAGCCAAGGGGATTTTAATTTGTCTTCTCCAACCCTACTGCCACTACTTTTGGTATCCTCACTTGATACCCTAATGCTATGGGGAAAGATCCCCCTAATCCGAGTCTAGCGACTAGGCCGAGCCTTGACACCTCAAAAGACATAAATGATTCTATTTTACCCAAATCCAACAAGACCTAATGACAATTAATGGAGGGGAGAGAATATCTAAATGTGTACCTTAAGTCCTTCTGTCTGTCATAGATCCCTTCATGTTGTTGTCCATTCCAAAATTGTAGGCCTCCTCCCAAAGCTGGCCTGAAACAACTTCAAAGAACAAACTATAACAACATATGCATAACTATCAAGATCATCCAAAGGGTTAGATATTCATGTAAACCATTTATAAAAATAAACATAAAGACATAAATATCTGGGACAAGAATTTTCTCTTTTATTGATAACAAGATTGGAAGTTACAACTTGAATCTTGTCGATGCCACTCCACGAACCTCTCATGGCTTCCTCTACTTTGACTCCAAGTGCACTATTCCCAATAAGCTATCCTCACAACCAACATGCCAATATAGGGGAAAATGATGGATTGCATAAGGAGGATGAATGGTAGGGAATTCTGAGGATGAAACTCAGAGCAAGATGCAAAAAGGCTTGGAATACAAAGGAGAAATTTTGGCAGAGTTCACTTGCCTCCTCTTTCATATATCCAAATGACCCCCCCTAGGGCCCCTTTTATATGGAGAAAAGATGGTTAATTGGTTGTCAGAAGGGATACATGATGTAAAATGGTTATGCAACCCAACATATCCCATAAACTCTGCTCGAAAGTGCATAACCTTTTGTTTTTTACAACTTTTTAGAGTATATGCAGGATTTCAGGCATGCAACTAGCATATGTACGCGGACTACATATGTAGCAGGGTATGTACACCATGAAAAAGTGTGTTTTTTTAAGAGGAACCTCAACAAAAGTGGTCGGTGGATGTGTAAATGAGTAGGACAAAGTAAAAAATGCATAGTAGTGTCATTTTGAGCTATAATAGATGCCCCCTAATGTGTAAAGTCAAAATAGAAACCAATGGCCAAAATACATTACAATATCTATATTAAAGTGGGACAGCATCAAGTCGAGTGAGCCCAAACAAGTATTCCTGAGCGTGTCATCTGCAAAATAATAATAATAATCACTGAGGTGAGCATACCCATTCTCGGGACAAACTAAGCATGACTACTAATCAAGTACATTGTAGATCCATCTCATATATAGTAATCATGGTTGCATGACTAATGTGTATGCCAATATAGATTGTAGCTACAAATAATACACAATGGATCTACATCTCAAAATCATCATAAGATATACAAATACAATTTCATATGAATCTTCAGGAAGCATCCATGCTTGTAGCTGGAGATGATAGCTTCAGTAACTCAAGAAATATCTTCAAGATAGCAATATATTCAAGATATTCAAAACTCAGGTAGGAGTATAATAGGAGTGTAAGACTCACTACCCTGAGGTCTTCGACAAGATTTTGTGGAAATACTAGAGGATATCAATTATCAAGAACAAAACTTCATTGATTCTGGATGTGAACTTGACAAGACTCTTAGGATGACCAACTCATGAAGTTTAAGAGACTTATAACAGAGTGGATGACTCAGGTTGTAATACTTTCCCTTGGACAAGAGAATGACATATTAAAAGACTCAGACAACATGCTATTGACACAAACTTGTGGCACATGAGGCACCACAATGTCTCCATGTGTTTGGAATAGTAACCAAATGGAGGAGGACAAAACTCTATGTAACAAGAATAGCTTCCTAAGGCCATACTAAATCTCAGTGCTTTGCAGAACAAACTGGAGGATGTGATCTATCCAAGGGTGACTAGATTTCTTCCAGTAAAAGAAAATGTTTTCCCATCCCTTCTTTTTGGAATATTTGATTTTTTGTCTTTTTCATATATTTAACGATCTTGAAAAAGAATAAAACGACACTATGTTATAAAGAAGGAATGAGTGTGAAAACAAGCAAACTACTTCCAAGCGCATGGAACATACTGATGCTCAGTGCAAGGAGACATGTGTTGGATATGGACACTCGGGAAAATTCCTACATGGGTCAGGGTGTCAGAATATAAAGGAAAAAATGTCGCAAGGCCTGCACCTAAGGAATGCTCTAAAAGTTTAGCAACAAAAAAATGGAGTCGACATTAGGACAAAGATGAAAGAGTGAGACATGCAATGTAATTTGTGGATTGACACAATGAGCCTCCTTCAATGCAAAGTTTTACGATCCCATAGAAGGTAAGCTTGAAGGTTTTTCATGTTTAGAGAGTCTTAAAAACCAATAAAAGAAGACTCTGAAGTGGTATTTTTCGTAAGTTTAGTCTCCAGGGTCCGAAAAGGAATAAAATCATACCAAGGAGAACTCTTCTCATCACTAGTGCCAGAGTATTCCTTTTCATACATAGTCCAGTCGGTCTGGAAAAGGGTTAAACTTATACCGAAAGTACGTCTCTTAAAAACCATTTTAATGAGTGTGACAGAGACAAGATCACTCGGCTATCTTTTCAATTTTAAGGAGTCTAAAAAGAGTTTAACTATGGACTCCCTCGTCCTTTTTCATAAATTTAGTCCCCTAAGCCTGGAAAAGTATAAAAGATAACTTATGAGAACTCTCCTGGTGAGACATGTCTCCCGAGGCGTACCTTTTTCGTGGGTAATCTATTGGCAGGAAAAAGGGTTAAATGTATTCCAAATAGATGTGCTTTCTATACCAATTGATGATTATAAAAGAAACAAAGTCACTCGGTGATCTTTTCCTATTTAGGGAGACTGAAAATGTATTCACAAAAACTCTAGGGGTTTCCTTTTTCGTAAATAATATCCAAGGCCCGAAAAAGTAATAAACCAAAACCAGGGAGAATGGACCCTTTTCGTAAATTTAGTCCCTTAGGCCCAAAAAAGGGTTAAAATTTCATGCGAGAATACTCTCTTAATGCACCGTAGCTCCTAGGGCGTACATTTTTCGTAAAATTAGCCATCCGGACTAAAAAGGGGTAAACTATCACCGAACAGATGTGCCCTCAAATTTCACTTTGACGAGCGTGAAGAGAAACAAGATCACTGGACAATTTTTTCAATTTTAGAGAGTCCGAAAAGATATTAAAAAGGACTCCAGGGGGCCTCCTTTTCTTATGTAATCTAATCGAGGCTGAAAAGGATAAATAATCTCTTGCTAGATGTTAATTTGATAGTTTAAGTGAGCTTGAAAGAAAACAAACCATGCTCTATGGGAGTCCCATGGGTATAGGCCATAAAAAAGATGAAGAAAAAGGATGAGGATTCAACACAAAGTCATGGTGGGACTAAAAAGGAATCCCAAGCCTATAGAAGACTCACATCATGGATGCTATAATGCAAGACAAGGATCTATATAGGGCATCCATGGAGAGGAAGGCTCTACCACCTAATTACGACACTTCTAAAGTAGCATAGAAGTTTTTGTGTCACTACTTCGGTGTGATCGACCCTGTAGCAAAGTGGAAATCGTCAATAAAATGCAAAATGTAAGGAGGTAAAGCCTACCCTATATGCAAATGGTGAAAACGTAACTTTATCATAGGATGATATAAGTAGTACCCATGCATTAAAAAATACCGAATTTGAGGTGCATTAGACTTATAAACAACCAAAATATACTAAAAAATAATCAAAACATCCATCTAGCAAACCATAGGGAATAAAAAAGGGGCAAAACTAGGTCACCAAAGGGTCAAAAAATCTACAAAAAGGGATGAAAGGGGTGATTTTCACCATTGATGTTTGACAAAAACCCAAAAATAGGAAAAACCCTCTTTCTCCAATTTCACATTTAGAGAGAAACGGTGGGCAGAATCAACTCATTCTTGAACCAAGTAAGTATCACTCTCTTTTTATTGCAAATCCATTCATTTTTCATGCTTTTTAGAGGAAATTGGGGGCCACGCACCTTAAATTTCATCATGACTATGAGTTTACGTGCACATTCCATGCTCAGCACATGGATGTACGTAGGCTAAGATAAAATCAACACACATACATCTGCAACTATCTTCAAATCAGGGCGCATACATGCTCACTAAAATGATAAAGGAAAGGTACTAACTCCCAAAAATTTGCATGAACCAGGATGCATGTGCATTGGAGAGAGAGAGAGCATGAGGAAGTGGACCAAATGGTCGAATAGGACCCAAAAACTATGGCTATATTAAAACAATGTGGGTTGTGGAAATTCGTCCATTGTCCATTCATGAGGGCCCAACCAAGACTATTGGATCACCTTGTTGAGTATTGGAACCCTGATGTAGAGGCCTTTATGCTAGAAGGACAATCTTTGACAATCACCATCGAAGATATTTACTTCTTGACTGGTCTCTCTAGGAGGGGTGATCTAGTGAACTTGATAGCCTTCCCTCCAAGGCCATATCACATAGCCCATTATGTTGATATGTATTGTCAGGCCGACATGTAAAAAATGGGATCTCAAGTCCCCATTCAAAATATAGAGAATATTGGCTTGAGAGTGGTGCTTTATTTGATTGGGAATATCGTTAGCCCTTGGTTATGGAAGTAAGCAAAGATTAAGGAAGAAAAGACGAAATGTGAATTGCACGGAAGACACAATGACTGATATTGGGTCGAAGTGAGCAAAAGAGAAGAAAAGACAGAGTGAAGTAAAAGAAAGAAAGTCATTGGATGAGAATATCGAGGATGATAGATCAGCAAGGAAGATGGATCTTTGACAACTCAACAAGTGGAAAAATCCACCAACAGATGCTTTGGAGCACCTTGCGGGAAAGAAGGAAAGACAGGCTGGAGAAGCCCTAAAAATGTGGGTCAAGTTGACCTAGGGTTTTAGACACCTAGGGTTTTGGGTATCTAGGGTTTTGACACCTAGGTTTCGGCCTAAGGTTGTCGGTGATCTATTGTAATATATAAATAAATGTCAAGAGGACCTGGGATGGGTTCGTTCAGAGTTATTTGATGTTATGAAAAGTGATTATTGTTAATGCTAGGGAGAAGTATTGTGCTGGGAGAGAATTATGTATTGTAAGATCTTCAGCTGGGTGCAAATATCAACCCTGCAGTTGGGTGCGCAAGGAAGGGGGATAGAGAAAAGAGAGGAAGAGAGAATATCTACTATCTAAGAGCACAAATAGAATTGTATGCTTCACCTAATATATTATAAAGAACAATTATGTGGATGTAGTCCTAGGGAGAGGGTGAACCACGTATATCCTGTTGTTCAGTGTGATTGATGTTGTGTTCTTTTACCTTCTGTTATTATGTAGATGCATTATTATGCTAGATCTGACATACAACTATGCAAAGTAGGTCTAAGCTGGTAAATGATATCTAGATGCCATGTTGTTTTTGTATTGGATCCACTTTGTATTTCCTCTGGTTGTAGACACCTATGTCCTGCAACCCCCTATAGCTACTTTGGGTGAGATTGCATCTGCTTCGTAGGTCCTACCAAAAGGGCCAGTAGTTAGGGCTTGTTGGTGTGCTCTTAGAGCTAAACCCTGGGTATGCCCTTGTGCCAACAAATAGTTCCGTTTTCAGGACAAGGATCTTCTTGAGGGAATGTTAGGGTGGTTTCCATCGAAGACAGAAATCCAGAAGTGGATAAAAGATCAAGAAAAGGACTTTGTTGAATCCTAGAATAATAACCCTAATATTAGCACAGAAGACTGGTCAGGAAGGTATATCTTTACTGATATAAATGATATTTTATTTGGAGGAATTCATTAGGAGCTATAGGAGTGTATAGCTAAGTTAGAAGATACTGAGTTTGAGATTAGACCTAGACCACCTGTGGTTTGGATGTCAGTGCTGATTAAGAAGATCAAGAGAGTTGATAACACTATTTCAAGAGAAGTAGATCATTGGTTCGATAGCACCATTGGAGGGTACATCACCGAGTTTGTTGTTGACATAGTAGAGTCACATAACCAAGCTAAGTGATATTTCTTTAAGGGACCTAGAGGAAAATTTTTACAATTTTTGAAGTTGAAGATCAAGATGCTATTGCATGAGAAGAACATCTTGAAGATACAATAGAGGGGTGGATTCAGAAGCTAATGTTAAATAATTTAGATAGTGGCAATGATGCAGAGGTAGGACACACGAGCAGTGGGAGAGCGTTCTAAGAAGTTCATCTCACGAAACTATTTAAGAATGACTACGAAGATGAGGGCTTATATAGTGGAGAAGAGGCAGATCTAACAGATGAAGAAAATCCAGAGTTCGCTAGGGCACAATACGGGAAGACTAAAGAGCCTCGCTGGGAAGAATCAAAAACTTCAAGAACTGTGAAAACTGTTGAAGTAAGTACTATTACTCCTCTTTGTTTTAGCAACATTAAGCAATCTGAGTAGTCAGAGTCACCAGAGCACTCAGAGCACTTTCACCAGTGGTTCAACAAATACTCAGTCAGGAAGCCTAGGAATATCTATGGCAGATGAGACAAATATCCCTACCTTTAGAGGAGATGGATATGAAGATCCTAATCAACAGTAGTTTCTATGTGAAGTTGTATGGAGTATTAATAATGTCATCGACGAAGATATTAAATGAGCTCAGTTCAGTACTACCCTGAGAGATTGCACACTGAGCTGGTACATGAAATTTGTCCAAGGCATTGTACGGTCGAAACTGTTGAATGAGATCAAGACTGCGTTGATTGCATAATTCAAGAAACCCAAGTCAGATTCACAGTGCATTAAAGAACTGAAATAAATCAAGCAGAAAGTAGTTGAACCTGTTTGGGAGTTTGATCAGAGGTTTATGACCTTAACAAGCCATTTGAGTTTTCAGATCCCATATGAGCAGAACAAGGAATGGTTCATTGTTTCCCTTTTACCACACATTAGAGTCCCTCTGATGCAACAGAATATTTCTTCGCAGGATGAGGTGTTGGAGATTGACATGAAACTAGAATCAACCCCTATGGAAAAATCCATCTCAGGTATGAGTCAAATTTTGAGTCAGTTAACTAGCCTATCTCTGTAGGTCGAAGATATGAAGAAAGACAAGGGAGAAGATAAAAGAGAAGACATCTGGTGTATCAGATGAAAATCAGAAGGCCATGACAAGGAGCATTGTCCCCTATTTCACGAGTACTTGGCATCTGGATCTCTGAGACCTTTGAAGCAGGTTACCCTACCTCGGTGTGAGGTATGTAGAAATAGACATCGCCTTGGTGAATGTTATTACATGAAAAAATATGTTTAGACACCCAAAAATATGTATTGCATGTTCTATAAGTCAGTGGGGCATGATGATATGGATGTTAGGGCTTATGACCTCATGCATGAAAGTTCAAGGGATGTATACAAAATTCAAGGTGAAGTATAGCAAGAAGGGAATATTATGCAGTATAATTCCCCAGGAAGAGGAAACTTCAACCCTCATGGTGGATTCAGAGTAAGAGGAAGAGGAGGAGGCATGGGTCGAGGTCGATAGCAAGTCATTTGTTACAACTGCGCACAAATAGGACATTTGGCAAGGGACTGTCAGAAACCTTGTACCACTTGCAGTTACTACAACTCATTTGAGCATGTTATTGAAGATTGTCCTGCGCTGTTAGCCAAACTTCAAGAAAGACGAGAAGGAAACCAGGAAGTACAACTAATCTCAGCAGAACCCCGCGGAGAGGATCCTAGAGTTGTTGTAATCACTAGAGGAGGCATTGTTACAGGAGAATACAGAGTGACCCCAGGAAATACCACAGAAGAATCGGGAGTTAGAAAATCTGCATAGAAGACACAAGTGTTTGATGCAAAGAAAGAGAAACAGACACTTGAGGAGGCAAGAAAAGAATTTGGGAGAGACGAGGGTTCTTCATCAAAGACTCGACCAGAAGTAAGAGAATATGAAATGCCTCTGTAATTTTACCAGTCTACTATGCCGAGAGAAGAAAAAGAGGCAAGTAAACTCATGGAATTCTGGTGTACTTGCATTAATTTAATAAAAGATGAAAGCATTGTACAAGAGATACACAATTTAATCAGAAAGTATGAGCTAGGAAAGGTATATCCCTTGCTTAATAGAGTAATACACCANCTATGTGGTCCTCGACTTAGGGTTAGAAGTCAATGTCATGAAAAAGCAGACATGGGCACTGATGAGAAATCCTAAGATGATCTATTCCCCCATTAGGCTTAGGATGGCCAATCAATAGGTTGTGATACCCTTTGGAAGACTGGATCATGTCCATGTGTACATCGATGGGGTCATAACATTTGTGGACTTCAAGGTGATTGAGATAGTTGATGATAGCTTTCTTTATCCTGCCTGCGCTATTAGGAATTGATTGGGCTTTCAATAATTTCACTGTGGTTGATTTAAAGAAAATGAGAATGATGTTTGATATGGCCTTAGGTTCATTGCACCTTTGGATCATGATAAAGGTCGCAGGTATACCAAGCCCATCAAAGAAGAAGACCGCCCATATGAGCTAGAGAATATATATAAATTGATAGCCAGACAACATGATTACATTAATCCTACATCAAATGGGAACTTAAGCTGGCGAAGTGACAATGCATGTTCATCGGACTCAGAGGAAGCACTGGAG
This sequence comes from Picea mariana, assembly GCA_032191745.1. NCBI lineage: Eukaryota > Viridiplantae > Streptophyta > Pinopsida > Pinales > Pinaceae > Picea > Picea mariana. The sequence continues at coordinate 61,069 of JASDQU010508008.1, forward strand.
AATTGGCATAAAAAAATGTATGAAGTATATATGCGGCAATGTGTTATATTGACTAGAGAAGTTCATTGGATCAGCACAACAATAAGTAACTTGCCCACCTTTGATGGTCTAAATCATTTAGAATATTTATTGTTGGAATTTGAAGAAATTCTACCAATACAACAAAGGTTGTTGGCACTAGATGATCCCTTGAAAGAAACTCCAACAATATGGTGGGTAACACACAAAAACAACATTACATACTAGGTACAATGTCACACTTTGATGACAACGTGGTTTTTAGAACAAGTAGAAGGCTGTGAAGTTAGATGCATAGGTCAAATTTGTCCGAAGGACCATGTGTGAAGTTGCGAGGAGGCCTGGAGCATCATTCCTTAGGATAAGTGGGTGCATAAATTCATTAACACACAAGATACAACGCTTATCAATTGGTACCTTCAAGAAGAACTGCGCCTCATCACTGCAGATTGGCAAGGTATGACACAGAATTTTGTAGCTACATTATGAAATTAAACACCCTATGGTAGATCAAGATTTACAAGTTGTGAGATAGAAAGTATTTGAGGAGGCACCTAGCCTCCCTTTGGAGCAAGAAGAGGAAGAATGGACTATGCCTCTTCAAAAGTTGCATGGTTGTTACAATATCAAAGCGGATGAAGACAGTGATCCTAGGAATGTTAACATGGCAGAAAAAGAAGGACAAAGAGACATATAAGGACCAGTATTTGAGCTACCTTTTATTGAACAACCAATTAAAATCAAGAAAGTTAACATTGGAACAGAGCAAGCACCCAAGCTTGCAAACATTGAATTTTATTGGGATGCTGCCACTATTGACAAGATCATAGAATTACTGCATAAATACCAAGACTTGTTTGCAACCAAGTTCATTGATATGAAGGGAATTAAAGGTCCCATGGGAGAGACGAAAATCCCTTTGAAACTAGATGCAAGGCTAGTCTAGCAGAGACTACAGATTGAATCCTATATATAAGGAGAAAGTGAAGATTGAATTAGACAGAATGTTGGAAGCAAGAATCATAGAACCTATTGAAGAGTCGAAATGGATTATCCCTATGGTTGTCCAAGACAAGAAGACATGAGAGATCAGGATCTATGTAGATCTCAGGAAGCTGAATGATGCCTGTTTGCATGACCTGTTCCCTACACCATTTACTGACAAAGTATTAGATAATGTAAGAGGACATGAGGTATGTTATTTTACCAATGGATTTTCAGGATACCATCAAAACATGATTTCCAAGGAAGCTCGCCATAAGACCACATTTTCCACAGAATGGGGATCCTACTAGTACACAGTGATGTCATTTGGATTCAAGAATGCACCAACCATATTTTCTAGGGTGGTGGTTGAAGTATTCAAGGAGTTTTTACATGAATTTATGGAAGCATATTTTGATGATTGGACTGCTTTTAGCTTATTGTAAAATCATATTGAATGTTTAAGACCAATGTTGGATAAGTGAAGGAAATGTCAAATTGCCCTGAACCTGAAGTAGTGCATCTTATTTTCACCCTTTGGAGTGTTGCTAGGCCATATTGTGTGTAAGCAAAGATTGTTGGTAGATCCATCTAAGATTTCCGTTATAGTTGATTTACCCCCTCCTACTTCATTCAGATAGTTGTGCACTATGCTGGGACATACTGGATACTATAAGAAGTTCATTAAAGGCTATGCACAGATCACAACACCCATGGAGAATCTTTTGAAAAAATATTGTTCGTTTCAATGGACAGAAGAATGCCAACAGAGCTTTGACACACTGAAACATAAAACGGTTACTGCACCTATTCTGGTTTTCCCAGATTGGAGTAAGGAATTTCATGTGCATGTCGATGCATCCTATATTGCATTAGGAGTAGTGTTAGCACAACCGAGAGCTGGATACATTGACCACCCATTATCCTTTTCTAGCAGGAAACTATCTACAAATGAAATCAATTATACCACCACTGAGAGAGAAGGGTTAGCCATGGTGTATGCGCTGCAAAAGTTTCACCACTACTTGTTGGGAGGACACTTTAAGATGTTCATTGATCACTCTGTGCTGAAATACCTAGTCAACAAGCCAGTTTTGGGGGGAATAATATGCATATGGATCCTGCTATTTCAAGAATATGATTTTGAGATCGTGGTTAAGCCAGGGAGAATGAACAAAGGCCTTGACCACTTGTCAAGGTTGGAATAAGGAGAGGAACCTACTAGTTTGGAGGATACACTATCGGATGCATAGTTGTTGACCATTAGAAAGGTTGATGACCACTTCACCGAGATAGTCCAGTTCCTGTCAACAGGAATGGCACCTCCGGAATATACAGTCACTCAAAAGAAACAACTGGTAGTGCACGCTGCAGATTTCTCACTTATAGCCAGAAAACTATACAAGATGGGACCTGATGAGATCCTGAGGAGATGTGTTATGGAAGCAGAAAGACCAATGATTTTAGCATAAGCTCATGAAGGCATCACAGGAGGACACTATGCAGGGAAAGCAACAATGCAGAAGGTTCTTAGAGCTGGCCTCTAGTGGCCTACTTTACATAGAGATGCTAAAGAATACTACAGAGCCTGTGATGTATGCCAAATAGTTGGGAAACTATCCAGAAGAGATGAAATTCCATTAGCACCCAATCTAACCTTACAATAATTTGATAAATTGGCCATTGATTTTGTGGGACCTATAAACCCACCAAGAAAGCGCACAGGAGAAAGGTACATAATCACTGTGACAAAGTACTTGACCAAATGGGCCGAACAAGAGTAGTGAATGATTGTAGTGAAAATACAGCTGTGCGCTTCATATTTGATGACATTATAACCAGGTTTGGATGCCCAAATTTCCTTATGAGTGATCAAGGCACACATTTTATTAATAAGACCATTGAAGCCTTGACTGAGGAACTTGAAGTTCATCATCATAAGAGAACACCCTACCATCCACAAGTGAATGGGATAGTTGAAGCATTCAATAAGATTAAGGAGACATTGTTGACAAAGATTTGTAGTGTAAATAGGGATGACTAGGATTTGAGAGTACCAGCAGTGTTATGGGCCTATAGAACCACTTGCAAGAAGTTGACAATGCAGACCCCCTTTAAGTTGGTTTATGGTCTAGAAGCAGTTGTCCTGATGGAATATTTGGTCCCTAGCTTAATAATTGTAGCCTTTACAGATATGGATGACACTGGCATTGTTCAAGAGAGGCTCACACAGTTGGTTAAACTAGAGGAAGACAAATTTATTGTAGGATTCCATCAGCAGGTGTAGAAGGAAAGAGAAAAGGCCTATCATGACAGACACATTAAGAAGGAAGCCTTCAAGCAAGGAGATTTGGTATTGGTATATGAAACCAAATTCATGAAGCATCCAAGGAAGTTCAGAACACATTGGCTGGGGCCATATGAGGTTGTCTATGTCATAGAAGGAGGAGCTACACAGTTGAATACTTTGAATAGAGAATGGAAGGAAGGTTTGGTGAATGGGAGTTGGTTGAAATTGTATTATGACAACCAGCTGCCTCACATCCATCAGTAAGAGAAAAACATGAAGGGTTCAGGTACCAGGTGTAGTTGAAACTAGGTACTAGACACAGAAAATACTGTTCACACACAGGGTGGAGGAACAAAGAAGAAATCACAGGCTGCTCTACGCAATCTGAAGTCAAAGTGAAATAGAAGGTTCAGATCTGAAGTGCCTCGGGATGAGTCACAGGTGAGTGTTGGGGGCCTGTTTGACCTTGGTTATGGAAGTAAGTGAATATTAAGGAAGAAAATATGAAATGTGAACTACGTGGAAGACACGGTGATTGATACTAGGTTGAAGTGAGCAAAAGAGAAAAAAATACAAAAAATGTGATTTGTTGTTGCTTGGGTGCATCTCCACCAGTGCCATGTTTCCTCCAGGCCTTTGTGATAAGATCCATATGCCACCTAGTGATCATTGGCTCCCTCCAAATCATCAAATCTAATAAGAGGTAGAGAATTCAAAACTACTGATTGTAACAACCAATTCGTAGCATATTTCGTAGCCCCCGCCTATGTAAAATTGTTCTGCAACAGATTTTGTAGCACATTCAGGAGTAGATTTCATAGCTCCCACCTATAAAACTGTTCTACAACAACTTTTCATAGCGAACTTCCACTTTATGTCTGGCTAGGTGATTCCACAAGGCTCTCAATAGCGAACCTACAATCCTATCCGTGTGGATGATTATGTAGCATTAGGTGCTACAAAATGCTCTATTTGTTTCTGTGTCATGCAATGAACCTCAAAAAACCCAAAAAGTCTTAGTAGTAGATTATAAGCCTGTAGATGCCTCCAGTAGGTGAAATTATAAAACTTCCCTCAAAAGTTCAAGATGCAAAAGTTGATCATCATAAAAAATGGGGTTTTCATTCTATCCTCTTTATCTTCTTAATATGGAACTTCTCCTTTTTGCAGGAGCACTTCTCTTTGTTGCAGGAGCACTTATCTCTATTTCAAGAGTACTTCTCTCTATTTCACGGGCACTTCTCTATGTGGCATCTTGGGCTAGTACATTGAGATTCCTTTGGGATAGATCATCCTTGAAGGGCTGCAACTCCTCTTTAAGTTTTATGTTCTGGGACTTTATGCTTCTATTATACCTATACAAAGTATGAAGTTGCCTATGGAGGGGGAAGAATATTCTTTCTGTAAACATCGACAGATCAAGGGTCTCATTATTAATGTCCATGATTTCGCTCATCTTCCTTCTCTTAGCCAATCTTTCTCCCTTCAAATGGGCAATTTCCTTCCTTGCATCCTTGAGTTGTCTGATCAATCTCTTGAAGGTGGGATTATTAGGGGGAGTGATGACGTTTATGAATTCAATAGGATTATCAATAGTGTCACCCTTACATTTGTATTTATTTTGAACAAAAGCTTTGGTCATGACCTCAGTAGGCTTCCCAACAGTGTCACCTTTATCCTTATCTTACTTTTGGAAAAAATATTTGGTTATGAATTCTGTTTCAACATCTTCCTTATGGGTTGATGATATGGTGAAAGGACTCCTAAGTCTTGTCTCATCTATTGCAGTAGGTGAAGGAAAATGTATTTTTCTCCCCTTTTTGGTTGTAGTTTTGGTTGGGGGAACTTTCTCTAGTTCAAGTGCAGGCTGAGGTGAAATTTTTGTTTGTGGGGAGTGATGGGCTTCCCTTTATTCTTATTCAACTTCCTTAGGAGCCTCTTTGTCTTGGGAAATGTGTTTTCCCTTTATCTTTTTTCTTGTTTCTACTTGGGCAACACTACTAGCTGGAAAATGGCTCTGCACCCTGGATTGAGGAGTAGGGGATACTTCTAGTTGCAAATTAGTAGAGACAATGAATTTCTCCCAAGTGAGGTTTCTTTTCTTAAATTCTTCCATTACAAGCACCCTGATCAACCCTGAGTGGAAAACACTAGTGTCCATAGCCTTGGACTTTGATTGGACCCTAACAACCATTTTTCCCATACTCCTAAAAAAATAGAAAGGGAGGTTCATCAAATCCTTACTTGTGAAGTGTAGAAAAAGCCTAATGTGATACTGGTATATCATGTTGAATCTACCCTCACATGTAAAATACCTTTGGATGACTTTCAACATTTTTTCAAAACCCTCAACCAAGTGGCTAGTAGGAACTCCCTTAGAGAAATTATCTTTCTGATGTTCTAGCTTGAGGAAATATTTAGAGAAGGATGCATTAAGAGTCATAGATTTGAACCACATTTCACCAGTATTGGGTATCTCAGTGGCTGCTACAATGGTGGCCTCAGATACCTCCAACTCAAGGGTTCCTACCTTGGTCTTAGTGCCATCAAAGTTTAAATAAAATTCCCTGGCTACCTCAGGGTGTCCCCTCTGCATGTTTTGATAGAAAGTTAGGAAACCAACCCTTTGGAAGACCTCCATGATCATAGGTTCAACATCAAATAGGTGCATATTAGAAGGCTCAGTCCTGACTAAAATCCCACCCTTGTGAGATTTATTATGTACAGGTGTATCCATTGATAGAAATAGGAGACCAAACACTGAAATGTTAAGAGAGGTATAGGAAAACAAACAAAGACAAAGGTATTTAGGTTTTTTGAAAGGTGGTCCTTATTTGGGATTTTAGGGATTTACTCCAATTAACTTTTGAACTAGTAAGAGAACAGTTTGATGGCTTAGAAAAAGAGGAAAATATCTTCAGATAAATGATATGCAGGGAGGATGCACTGTCAAGTTTTAGGCTAAAATAAAGCCACCATACAGGGTCATCATCATTCTAAAGACAAAAAAATCCTAAACTCTTTACTGTAAATAGACTTTTGAGATGAAAATATAGAATGAAACAGTGAAAAAAAAGAGCTAATGTTGGAGATGTGAGCATAGAAGATGACACTGGGTTGACACAAAAATTGCAACGTTTGGAACAGGGAATCTGTAGCACAGTTTCGTAGCAGTTTTTGTAGCGTAGCATAGACAACAATAGACAAGAGAATAATAGGCAAAATAGCTCTGAGAGTAAATCGATTCAATTTCGGTGGAGGAAGATGACATTATGCAAATGGCTAAGAAATATGTGACAACAGAGGTAAAGGGGATGGTAGGTGGAAGAAACCTTAGTTTGCAGTGCCGAGTGCTATGGAAATATAAAATAGAACCTTAAGTGATCTTCAACAGAGCTCGAATGGATCAAGAAGTACCTGGACACTGTACTTTGATTATTGATGATCTTCTGAAAGCATGAAGTTTCTTGCAACCATCCTAGTCTCCAATTCACCTCGGTCAGCTAGTTTGTAGCAAAATCCATAGCACTGTCTGGACTAGGAGTTTCTGCAGCGCCGATCTAGGAGAAAGTGATCCATATGGATATTAGTGGCCACCCACCTTTTCCAACTGGCTCAAAACAACTTTTTGACATTTTTGGAAATTTACTATTTCTAGTAGTTTTTACTTCCAGGGCCATTTTGAGGGCCTAAATATGAAGGTTTTTTGTCATTGAGCTCCTCAATGATAGTTGAAGGCATGATTTATCCCCCAAAATGAATCTCCTCGATGATACCTTTCCAACAGGCTATCACACACCTAAAACGGAGATCGTATGCAAAAGTTACGACCCCGAGAAGTTGATGTACTAGCTTACCCAAACGGGGCCCACATGACTTTTGGCGCTTCATCTCCTAGGGTTAGGTTTTTGGATGTCTAGAGTTTTTGGCATTCTTTATTATTGTAAAAATTCCTTCATAGCCTCATTGTAACCTGCTTCTTGTGAATGTGCACTTCTGTCACATCTCTTCTCAGAGATAAGTCGTCACCATTCCAACAAGCTTGTTTTCACTGCATTTTACAATTTCAGCTTATTTCGTTATTGAATAGAAAACTAGTTTTACTATATCTCTATTATTTTGTGCTAAGAACCTATTAATAATCTGTATTCATTTCATTCTACTCATAAAATCTAGATCAATGGTATCAGAGTGGTCTTCTCCTTGTTGTCTTAATGCATGTCCCCAATGAGGTCGGAGTACAAGGAGTTGGGTCTCGAGCTTGTTTCTCTTGAGGACAGAATATCTTACACACCCAAGCAACCTCCCATGGTAGGAGGAAAGAAATATGATGGGACAGGAGATCCTTTCAAACTGTTGATTGAGGAATCCCTCATGCAACAGAGGAACAAGATGATGAATAGTTTCGCACAAATCCTTTGGCGACTACCAACAGGCAATACATATTCTTCGAATGGAGGCGCCACCCCCTTCAAGGTACAAATACACTTTGATATTCCTATATTTGAAGGTGGTTGAATCTACTAGAAGGGTATTTTTCCATTTATAAATTTCTGAATAGAGAAAAGATTACTTTTGCGCTCCTCAAAGTCGTTCCCCATGTCAAAGATTGGTGGGAAACTTTCTGTGAGCAAAAGAAAACAGAGGAAACCTCATTATTTTCAGTCACGGCCACCTGGGAATCCTTCAAGGATGATATTAAGGAACAATACTACCCTGTC
>JASDQU010508009.1:4694-24497 GCA_032191745.1 Picea mariana
TGACATCAACCAATGACATCAATCAAACCAAACCATTTACATCAATGACATATGATCCAACAATCACCCAAGTAATCAAACCATTGGCATCAATGACAACATGATCCAACAACATCGACGATATTTATCTGATTCATCAAGTTCATATGTATCTTTTATTCCCATCTCTTTCAAGATTACATCTTTAGGGTATTCTTCTAGTACTATCTCATATACATCTTCACAAAGCTCTTCATCATCCATATTTGGAAGTATTTTCATTCATCATGTCGCAATTCAATCTACAACTAACCCTTCCAAAGTAATAAAAAAATTTGGGTTTGTTTCATTTTGAAGAAGATGCAACTAATACACCATGGCATGTATCTTCTCCCTTGAATCTTTCACCAGCTGCAAATCCCCTTCCAAAATTCAAAAATCATTTTCCAAAGTTTCTTGGAAATTGCACCATTTATACTAAGGAAAATTTATACCAATATAGGGTCCACCCTTAAGAATTTTTTAGAGTATGAGGAGCATATATAAAGAATAGGTCCTCCTAAGGAGGATCCTACAAAGCAGGTTGATATGTCTATAGTCTTGCAGCTTGTTCAAGATATGGGTAATTGGATGATTTATTATGAAAGAATGGGTATCACTTCAAATTCTTCACCTGTCTAGTCTTCTTCTTCTCAAGCCATTTTAATAAATCATCCTACTAAATCTTCATATTTGAATCAGCCAAAGGCTATTCTCTCTAGGGATTGGTGCAATGTTTGTGATGACAATCATGATGAAAGTACTTGTGATGTTAAGAAAAGAGTACAGGAGTGAATCTTTGGAAAAAATACTGAAACAAGTATTGTTGCCTTAGATTGGGACCCTAAAGAAGAAGTGATGTTAGTAAACACAAGGAACAAGTTTTACACGAATAAAGGGAAGTGTAATATTCCAAAACTACTTTTTCTCCCAGTTCCTTTTCCCAAAACACAAATCCTCAAGTTGTCACAATGAATCAAAGCCAAGAAACATCAGTCTCTTATCATTCATCCATGCATAATATTCTAAATCAACTAGCTAATAGAAAAGCATATGCATCACTCTTGTACATGGTGACCATCTAAGAAAAATAACAACATTTGAAGAATTACATGGAAGGTAAAACTTCTTCTGTAGCTACTATATATGAAGAACTTGATGACAATGAACCATATGTAAACAAAATAGGTGTAAATAACTTTAGGAACCTTGTAAACAATCCTCCTTTTTATATTTTTGTAAAAATCATGGATAGGATAGATCATTGTTGTTTAATAGATGGAGGATCTGGCCCTATTGTAATGTCCAATATTATTATGGAATAAATTGGTCTCTCTTGTACAATTGAAAACACGAGAACCATATTTTCCTATAATAATAAACAAAAATAAAAAATAGGTGAAATTAAAGATGTGACTCTAGTCCTTTGTGCTCATCCTGAGATTAGGACCACCCTTAATATTCAAGTAATTGATATGCTTGTTAGGAACTACTCAATCATTTTGGGTAGAGATTGACAAGCTTTAACCGATGGTTATTTATCTTTAGACAATTCACATCTCTCCATCCCTAAAAATAGAAAAAACTATTATTGTCTCAAGGGAAGGTAGAATTTCACCATATATAGAAAAAATTCCTTAGACCAATGTAAATTACATTGATTAAGATATGGGTTTTTACTCTGTTTTTGCTAATGAAGATGATACAGTTTTTGAATAGCCAGAAGATTATGATGAAGGTATGTGGCATATGCACTTTGATGGTGCATGTTAAAGTGAAGGTAACAGAGTAGGGATCATATTATACTCTCCTATAGGAAAAATTCATGATTTTTCCTATAGACTAGAATTTTCCCGTACAAGCAATGCTACTGAATATGAGGCCTTGTTGTTAGGAATTGAAAATGCATACAATTTAGGCCATGATCATCTCACTATTCTTGGAGATTCAAAACTTGTTGTAAATATGGTTAGAAAGATCTATAATCCCATTAACAAGTTGATGAAATGGTACACCCAAGCTATTTGGACAAGGAATTGAATTCAATGGTAAGCTTCTCGGTCACATAGTTTCAGATTCAGGAATCAACATTGATCCTAAGAGGGTTACCACAATTTTAAATCTTCCAGCACCCACATCTAAAAAATAGATTTAACCTTTCATCGGTAGAATAAATTTTGTTAGAATATTGGTTCCTAATTTCATTATAACGATTAAGCCTATTCATAACATGTTGAAACACGATCAATATTTTTCTTGGACAAAAGAGGTCAAAAAGGATTTTGTAGGGATTAAAAAGGAAATAAGTTCAACAGCAATTTTGGCGAAGCTAGATTTTAATAAATAATTTATAATTTATACAAACTCAATAGAAGAGGCAATTTATGTTGTTTTTCTACAAAAAGATGGTGAAAATAACGAACATACTCTAGCCTACATGAGTCAGATCTTATCTAATGATGAAATCAAGTACTCCTTTTATCGAAAAACACACTTTCACTCTTGTGAAGGCTATAGAGAAATTTTGCCACTTCATTCTTGGCAAGCACACAAAGGTAAAATTCCCTTTACCTGCTGTTAAGTTTTTTCTTTCACCAACTCACCTTTTTAGAAAAATTGCACAATGGCTTGCAAAGATTCAAGAACACTATTTAACGATTACTACTTCAAACACTATCAAGGGATATGACTTAGCATTGCACTTGGCTCAACATCTTGAACCAAGTGATTCTTCTGAAAATGATGAAAATGCATTATCAACACTGTTTTATATTGAAAATTAGAATCTTGATCTTTCTTAACATCCATGGTATAAGTATATTTTCTATTATTTACAATTTCAAAAATGTCTTGATTACCTGGAATATCATCAACGTAGGAGGCTACGTCTTGAAGCCTTCAAATATCATATTTTGGGCAATTCTTTATTTCGAAGAGTTCTTGATGGGTTACTGTTACGATGTATATATGATGTTGTAGCCCATAAAATCTTAAAATAAATACACATATCAAAAGATTCAAACATTCATATAGGTGGTCATTTCGCAGATAAAACCATTGCTTTCAAAATCTTGAGAACAGGGTGTTATTGAACTTTCATTTTTAGAGACTCTTTCAAATTTACAAGGGCTTGTGATAAGTGTAAAAAATAGTAAGGAACAATTTTCTGCCATGCCTTTGCAACACGTTCTTCCTGATTTTCCATTTCTAAATTGGTCTTATATTTCATTGGCCATATCAATCCTACATCTTCTATAAGACATATTTTCATACTGACAACGACATATTACTTTACTAACTGGAATGAAGTTGTACATATTAAATGTGAAAAAGATGAGTATGTTATCTCTTTCTTTGAATCTAATATATTTTATCGTTTTGGTTTTCTTCTTGAAATCATTTCACATAATGGGTCAACCTTTATTTATGACAAGTTCACTCAATTTCTTAGTAAATTTGGTGTGAAACATTTTACTTCTTCTACCTATTATCTACAAGGAAATGGGCAAGCTAAGTTCACCAATAAGAATTTAATCAAAATTTTGAAGAAGATCATAGATGACAGACCTTGCCAGTGGCACACACTTCTCACATATGCACTTTGGGTAGATTGAAACACCACTAAATATAACACTGTACATACTCCATTTCATCTTTTATATGGTCAAGAATCTATTATTCCTGTCGAGCTTGAACTCACCTCACTTCAATTAGAATTGTAGGTTGAAGAATTAAACACATCAGATATTTCTCAAAGGATAAATGATTTTCTTTCTCTAAAGAACAAACAAACCATGCTTTAGAAAATCCGAGAAAAAGGAAGTAAACTATTAAAAAGTATTTCGATAAAAAAAAGCTAAATCTGTTATTTTTGAAGTTGATGAGAAGGTGCTCCTTTGGGATTCTACACATGCTGAAAAAGGGAAGCACTCAAAATTTTAGAAGCTTTGGTTGGGTCCATACAAAATTGCCTTTGTCATACGCAATAATTCATATTTGCTAAAAGACATGGAAGATCGATTGTTTTCTTACACAACAAATGGTTTGCATTTGAAGCATTATGTTGAACCATAATGATTTGATTGATCAAACTTTTAATGCTTCATGTATATAGTTTTGGGTCTTTTTTATTTCTTTTATTGTCTGAATATTTGACTTATTTTAGTTTTTATGAGTTTTCGATTTTTCTTTCTTTTGAAATTTTTCTTGGATAATTTATTTTTCTTCATATGGAATAGAAATATCCATAGTATTATTTGTTGACTGCCGACGTTTCATATCCAAAACAGGATCCATCTTCAGGACACAAAGTTTTCTTGGATAATTTATTTTGTTTTAAGTCATTTTCCATACCAGGTCAATCGCAAGTTTTGCTCATTTGCTTTGAATTCCATAAGAATATATAGGAACATATTATCTTCTTGGGTCCGTAACACTAATTATGTAGCAGTTACCATACCTACTGAGTCTTGCTGACACATGAAGTAATAATCTATTCCCATTTATTCTTTCTTGTTCTTTCCTCCATACATTTTTCTTGCAAGAGTATATCAAAGAAAGTTAACATCTTTTGATGCAAGAAAAACCAAAGATTCATCAGTTCTAGCCAATTAAAAAATTTCCTACTCCATGGAGTCACCATATGTTGACTCATAAAATCGCCAACTAAGCCACCAATCATGTAAATGGTTGCAGAGCATAATTTAATTTTTTTTTATTTATATATGATATAAATATCTAACTATAGGTGCCCCCCCCCCCCAAAGAATAAATCAAGGTCATTTAATTTCAAATATCCCCTTGGATTAAGCATCAACAACATGCTAATATGATTCCATAAACATATATCTCGATTGTGTTTCAATGACAGCTCATAGAGTAGTCTTACTTACAATTTGTAGTGGTGTTGGTTATTTTTATGGTTTAAATATGAGTTTGTTTCGAAAGGAAGATGGTTCTACTTATAAATTTCAAATAAAATTCATCTTACTTTCTATTCATATATATTATGAGAAGGTTAGAAAGGATTTCAATGAGGCATCCCAAGGATCTTTTGTTTACAAATGATTTGTCTCAACAACATATTGGTACAAGTCTGGTCTATGGTTGATTATATGACATATTAACAAAAAAAAATAGATTAATTGCATAAATGTTGTGCATAGTATATATAGTTCATCACTTATATGATAAATTTGGCATTATCCAATGCATCACATTCATATTTTAATAATTTGTTTCTATAATATGAGGACGACACGTTAAATTTAAGGGGGATGAATTTTTTGAACCTAGTGCATATGGTATGAATCAATGGTGATATCACATGGCACTTGCCACCTTTTTTTACCTTGCTTCTATCATTTGGATTATATGTATATTCCTGTCACACTATTGTATGGTAATGAATGTGGTTTAATTGAAAAGGTTTGGGTTGGTAAGTCTTAGCCATCATTTCAATTGGCATTGAGTTTTTGTGATGACATGGATATGAGACATGTTATATTGACATATATGGGACATGTTTTTGGGTTATGATTTGCAGTTGTTGCTAGTGGAAGTATAATATGGGCCAAAAGTTAATGTTTTGAGGAATGTGAGGTCCCATGCATTGAATGCAAGGGACATGGGCATTTCGTCGAGTTTGTCACCCTCACTATGTTCGACATTTCATTTTTCTGTTTGAGTTTTGAGATCTAGAATAACAAAACTGTTCGACCCCTCGATGTGGATTTTTTTGGCACTGTAACTTGTCTTTTTCAAAGCAAAACAAGAGTTTATGGAAGGTACATGACCCTATCTCAAACCCATCAAATACATATTGATATTTGTAGTAATAATTTGGTAAACACTTTGTTTGATTTTGAATAAGCATGTTTTTTGATCTGGACTCATTCCATAGCATTTACTCCCTTTCTAAAAATGTTATCTTTGCATGAACTGATCAATATCTCCTCTCGTTAAATCCATTAGTTTTTTTCTATCCATAAATGTAGAAATAATGTAAAAATATTACCTCTCCTTTTGTTATGCTTCATACTTGGGTTTAGAATGAGTCTCTAGGTTTTTTCCTCTGACATATTTTCTTATAAATGATGGGTCCTGAACCATTGTCTTACATTGGCACTATTTGAGTTTCCCTTTAAAATTCGATTTAGAATTTTTCACTGCGAAGTGATGAATCCTCTAGTCTCAACCCGGTTTTGAAATCACACATTTAAGAACCATCTCATGAATTTTCTTGCTAGATTCCAAAAGTATGAGTTGTATTGTTTGGCTAAAACCTAGAGTTTTTGAAATCCTTTAAATGCTAAGAAAGATGGTTGGATTTGTACAAGATTTCCTTGCCTCCTCAGTTTGATACTCACAACATTCACTTGGCATTATATTGAACTTACAGTTGGAATATGACTTAACCCTATCCTCAAAACCCTTGTTTTAAGTATTGGGTATGAGCATATATTCATTTGTTTTGTGGGAATAATTATGATATGAAGCATTTGATTGAAAATTATTTCCATTAAGGAAAAAACATCTCACTTCATACCCGAGATGCTTGATACCTTGATTTTTGATAATAGAAAAATGTTTAGGTTTGGTTTGAATGATGAGGTCTTATGTTAATGAATATATCTTGCATATTTCAAGAAACTTACAATGATAAAGAGAGAACCCTTGTTGTTTGAATATATGTATAGTCATGGCATAAATTGTATCCATGTTGATTGTTTAAAATGAGATATTTATAGTCTATAGTCTGTATATTTTGGTAAATAACAAGTTGTTCAGACGAAATTAGATTTGAATCAGGCAAAAATGCTACAGAAGGGTACATAAATGGGTTCTGGTGGTTGTTGAACATAATGTTGTTTCTGGGTATTGAAATAAGAATGTGACTGGTTGTTTGGGGACAATAATATTTTGTTTTATGCACACAAGAGAAAATCCTTTCATATTACCACTTTTCATAAATTATTCCTTGATTCCCATTTTCATATATCATTTAAAATGTCATTTGTTTTCCTCCTGTTGTATGCAATTGATTTTTTTCATCATCAGTTTGATATCAGTATTTTCCAACAGAGGCATATTTTACTCAATAATTTTTTGATCAAAGGAAAAAGTTGAAAATATGTACTCCATAGTCATTATATTTGGTGGATTATGTTTAGATGCATAGGGAAAATTCCCTCATGCTCTCATTTTTCATAAGTTATTCCCAACTCCTAATTCCATTTTCATTTTTTCCAAATCTCTTCCCCCCTGATGTATAAGAAATTCATTTGACAATGAAAGGCTATTAGTGATGATTTGAAGCTCGATAGGACATGTATGAGGTGATTATTGATAGATCATTGGAATTATAGAATGGTTGATGATGAGTATTATTTTTGAACATGTAACATTGTTTTCCTTACCATTATCTCATTTTTTTATACATTACAGATCTCATCATATTCCTAAAAATAATTGAAACTCCCATGTTCTTAAATGATAATTACTTAACTGAAATGGTTCAAGACAAGAATGAAATTTTGATTATTGTTATCTGTATTTATTTGGTGGCTTGCATGATTGTTTGTTTTCAATCAGAGATATTTCCAAATTATGTTTATGCAAATAGTATTTGATTCTTATTTTCTATTGTATCTGTTACGAGGAAAATATCTCTATGGCTAGGGGTAAACCACAACAGACGGAAATGATTGCAGAAATAAAATCTAATATCAAGTATGTTGTATAAACAAATATGTTAGAATGACAAGATAAAAGGCCTACCTCGTCCATACGTTTGATGAAGTCCACCGTTGAGCACTTGACCCAAAGAAACACACCTGCAACTAGTCCTCAACAACCAAGAAATGAAAGCATATGGTGATAATATATAATGTTATCAAATCCAATAGTATAATCCATCAACATTTATAACAAATACGCCCATAGAATAATAATTCAAATATTTTCAATATATTAATTGGACGAGAAAAGAGTATTACTATTAAAATGTAACAAACAAAAGTGAATGAATTACAAATTTATGTGTCGACATGGTTCAGAACCAAGAAACTAAGTTCCTTCCAGCTGGGCCTCCACCACTTCAATCCTCCACCAAAGGCAAGCTCATATAAGAGAGACAATGAGGTTCACAATCAATAAGTGAAGAGCTTGGGGGATGAACAATGTGTTCAGACTTAAAGGACAAAGGGATGCAGACTCAATGTGAAGTGAATAATTTCTCCAAAGTAACTTTGCTCTCAAAGTTGAGTTATTCTCCTCCTTTCCATAGCTTGGATTTGTCCCATTTATAGCCTTCAGGTGGAACCGAAGGGACGAGTCAAAACGTTTCCAGTATATGGAAGGTCAAGGATCATGGATCTCATGACGTGACATGGAAACCCGACACCATTTTTTAATTTTTTTCATAAATCCTTATGTACGTGGGCTATAGTGGTGAAACCTGCGTATACACATGATTTAATATAGGCAGGGCATGTATGTGTGAAAAAATCATGTTTTTGTCTCTGGAATTTGCAAAAAGGGGACTTCAAGTATGCATAGGGAAATGAAAAAAGCCCTCTGTGCAATATTGCATAGGGTGATGAAAATATTTCTATAACATATGCACTCTAATGTGTGAGGTCAAAGGAGTATCTGCGATGGATGAAATACATTATAAAACCCAGAAATGGAGTAATGGGGACCCAATTGGAAGAACTAGTTGTTCATTACAATCTGCATTGACTTTTCACACATGGATGCCAATTTGAATTACACTGCAGATCCATGTGAAAATATACCAAAAAATTGTCCATGGCCATGAATAGGAAATACAAAGGTGGCTACATGCCAAAGGCTGTCATAGTCACGAATAAGGCCCAGTAAAAACCAGTCTCAAAATCAATTTGAAGACATATGTATACAATGGAGTACAATCTGATCTCCCATGATCATTGAAGTCGCATAGGTATTGGTTCGATGAAAGGTAGCAATCGATCAAGAAAGCTGTGAATATACACTAATGTCTTCAAGTATTCTACACAGTCTGCCAAAGGTGCAAGTCTACATCATGTGAATAAAGGAGTTGAGGTCAAACTCAATGAGACATCGTTTGATTATAGGTCATTGAGGTATACCATTAACAAACGAGAGAAAACCTATCAATGATTACAGTAGGTATCAATGAACCAAGTACATTCTTACAAGTGTGAAAAAAGGAGTTGGGGTTGAACAGTTGAAGAATCCATCGATCAAGAGACAATGATGCATTCCCAACTATCGATGTTGAGAGAACCTGCCACTAATGATTGCAAGCCTCTAGGTACTCATAGGACTCTAGGTCTCATATCTAGAATAGATGAGATGAAGTCGATGGAAGGAGACCCACTAAAAGGAGAGCATTAAGGCATCTGTCATCATTCAGCATGAGGTAAAAATCAGGAGCTTGATGATTTGGAGGAAATCAGACAAAGAACATGTTCACGAACCAACGACCCTGTGCATATTTCGCATGTTCCAAGTGCAAGTGGTACATGAAAAATACCCTTTGAATAGCATCCAATTAGGAAAACTCCTGACAAAGGAGAGGAAACCACCAATAAGGCTAATGGAATCCAAGACACTACACGAATCCCAATGTGTGAATAGATGTCTTTCCGTCGAACACAAGGGAAACCACCCAATCAACGACCAATGATGAAATGTCGACTGCTGGGTTCAAGGTTACCTACCAATGAGGAAAGTAGGACCAGGGTGCGTAATAGGACTACAAATTCATGTGATTCTGAGACAGACTGAGGGTATGGATGAGAAGCAAAGTCAAGATTTTTGAGGAATGGCCAACATAGGTTAATAAACATCCTTTGAACAAGAGCATGAGACATATGGAAGACTTTGGCAGCATAGACTCAATGATGAAACCTTGAGATGCAGGAGACATCGATCAAAATTTGCATAGGGATTGGAAGAGTAATCGATCAGAGGAGTAAACTCTTTGTAACGAGCTCAGCTTCCTAAGGTCATGCTAAACCAAAAATTATGATGACAAGTGGACTCAAAAAAATTTGTGCTCTGTTCAAAGTCGAAACGACTGCTGCCAATATAAGATAATACTCCCTTTCCACTCGTCTTTTTTTTGTTTTTTCATAGTCAAATGAATATGATGATATAGAGGAGGAAATGAGTGTCGCAAGTAAGAAAAACTAGTTCCAATAGTTGAACATACCTATGCTCAATGCAAGGAGGTGCATGCAGGAGATGGAAACTCGAGGGAATGTTCCCTCTTGTGTATAGGGGGTCAAGCTGCGAAGGATATAAACAAGGCTCTGCTTGGTTGAGGATGCAAAAATGCCGAGGTAAACGGTTTATAACGCAAAGCGAGAACCGACAATAGGGTCAATACTGCAAGTAAGGGCATAAAATGCAATCACAACTTAACGCCAAAAAATGTCCTTTTTCATAATCTTAGTCTATTTTGTTTGAAAAAGGGATAAACTTGCACCAAATAATCTCCCTTTCTAACCCAATTTATGAGTGTGAAAGAGACAAGTTCACTCAGCAATATTTTCTCTTTTTGAAAACGAGTTGGAAAAGAGCTTAAATCAAACTCGTTTGGGAGTCCTCTAGGTATAGGTAGCATGTTTATGAGTCAGAAATGAGGTTCAACATAAAGTCATGTATTAGATATAAGGGACTACTGGTCCTATGGAAAAAATCTCTGCATGGGTATCAAATAAGGTAGAGGATCTAAATAGGGTGCCCTTGTTTGGTAAGTCTCTAACATTTGATAATGACACTTTTAGTAGCATATAGAAGGTTTTGTGTCGCTATAAAATGTGTTCGTACCTAAGGCATATGAGTGACACTCATAAGACAATGCAAGTATGCATGATGGAATGGATACCTATCCTATATGTTGGGTAGCAAAAATACATGTCCAAGGTTATGAACGGGTGACATAATGCTGAAAACCACTAGAATCCCTGGGTAAAAATACAAAAACCAACTCAATCCACTGCCGTATTAGTCCATCATGCCAAAATATTATCCAAAACTATGAAAAGTGGGTAAAAAATTGCTATAAATAGTTTAAAACACCAAATTTACTATACCATTTGTAGTTTTTACCCAAATAGTGGATTTTGGACCAAATTACCTCTAAACTTCAACTGGTGACTGCGGGAGCTATGAGTGATGGAATCGACGACTTTATGGACTAGGTAATTCCTCTTCCTCTCCTCTTTCTTTTCAGTGGATTAGATTTTGCATTTAGGTTCCAATTTTGAATTTATTTAGGGCACAAATTAGAACTTTAGGTGTACGCGGGCTACCATTCATTGGGTCTCTTTTACGCATGATTATACGTGGTTGTCTAAAATAAAACCAATGTATACTCATCCCTATATGTGATTTTGAACATTGCAACCCATGTATATGTTCGTAAACATTATTTTTTAGTGATTGTTGACTCAAAAAGGGATTTTTCTCTTGCATAATGGTGTTAGAGTGGAGGGAAAGGGAACATGAGGAGGTAGATGTTGTTGTGGAAAGAGATCCAAGGGCCTAAATGGCCTTGAAAATATGTAGGTTGTATAAGTTTTGGGCTCTCAAAGGGACGAGGTACCAAGTGAGATTGCTACAGTTGCTTGTGGATTACTAGGATCTAGATAGTGAGAGATTCAACCTTGATGGGAAGCCATTAAGGATTGAAGTTGAGGACATTT
The DNA here is from genome assembly GCA_032191745.1 of Picea mariana. Lineage (NCBI taxonomy): Eukaryota > Viridiplantae > Streptophyta > Pinopsida > Pinales > Pinaceae > Picea > Picea mariana. The sequence goes on from JASDQU010508009.1 coordinate 16,433, forward strand.
ATTTCTTGACAGGGTTGTCACGTCAGGGTGAGGTGGTCAACCTCAAAGCCCGGGGAGCTGGGAGAGGTACGAAAATAGAGGAATAAATAGACGCTTATTGCATTACAGGGACCGAGAAGGTCGGGAGTCAACTCCCCATTCGAGCGATAAACAATCTAAGTCTCAAAATTGTTGTCCTCATTTTGACATGGATCACAGGATCGGCCTCATTGCACCAGGAATCAAGGTTGCTTATGTTCTACTCAGTAGAGTGATTGAGACCCACGGTGTATGACTGGTTCACCTCACTATTGGCTAACATGAAGAGCCAGTTGACAGAATGCAAACAGGGTAGTAAGAAGAAGTTCAGGTTCGCTTCTATCTTGTGTAGTTTTTTCTTCGAGCAGGTTCCAAGTTTGGGACCTAGATTTGAGATCATTCCACATGGACCTCATGATCTAGCCATGGTACTGTGGACTGAGGTGATGAGACAACAGGGGGGAGGTAGGGTGCCCACACCCTACAATGATGACTTCTTCTACTGGTGGAGACGACAGGTCATAGATCTGGATGACTACTCTTACGCATGGATCGACTTCAAAGGGGACCCTGACATGTCATTAACACCAAGGACTACCTACGGAGACATAGGTATGTCAAAGTTTTTTAAATATTTCATTTTTTTGTATTTTTGTATAGGAAAAAAAAAATATTTTTGGATGATGTTTAAGTACTAATTAGACATGTATCTTATGCAGACTAAGGTCCACGATGGCTGGAAAGACTTCCATGACATCGTCGGAGGCACCGGGGAGATGAGGCAGCGGGAAGGGATGCAGAGAGAGTCCTTCAAAATGTGCAGGGAAACCTGTCTCATTTGACACAAAGGATTCTGATGGTTCAGGTGGAGGATATGTCAGAGGCTATGCAGTGGTAGGTGGTAGGCGTGCCCCATGATTGGGTGTGATTCTTTTGGCATCTTGTAAACACTGTAGTTCCTTATCATGACACTTATCTCGCACCACAGGCGTAGATGTCATGTATTTTGTATGATCAGCTGTATATATGTATTGAGGGTGTTAGCCCCAATTTTTTACTATAAACATCATGTTTATATATATATATATATATATATATAAACATGGTTCTTCGGCTTTACTTATTTTACAATGTGCACATTGATGAGAATTTTTTCTTTGCTTTAGTTATGTGACAAATGCCAATCTAAGACGAAATTAGCATATGCATCAGATACATAATTATAACTCCTAGTTATGTGATGATAAGTAATAAAATCAAACCGTCATTCTAAAATTCATACCCGTAGGAATCGTCAGAGTAATGTAGGGTCACGCACACGATAACTGAGGTTCAACTAACATAATACTAACTGGGAGTCCAGGAAAACCTCCAAAGAGAAAATACCATGAGAATGGCATCGCGCAAAAGTTCTATAACGATGCTATATTGAGCCACATTATTCGTGGATTTTCCTAGGCATACGCCACCTGAAGACACCAGTAGACCCCCAGGTGAGTAAACAACCCAAGTAGCAGAAGCCAAGTTTCGTGCATGATGATTGGCCCCGTCTGCAAATCCTAAGTAGACCTAAGACTTCGTTGACATCTTCCAACCAAGGGAAAACTTGATAAGCAAGCTGAAGATGAAAAATAAATGGAAACTATATATACACTAAATTACAATAGTATACAAAGAGTTACGCCCAATATTGGCGCTCAAGCATAATATCTTTTCAAACAGAACCCATTCCTAGGCTCAACCAACATGGTCCCTTCATAATATTCTAATTCAAAGGCTCCTTTTTCTAATACACGTTGCACAATATAGGGACCATGCCACATGCATTTGAACTTGCCTACCCCCAGTGGTTCGTTGGTTTGATCATATAGAAGGACCAAGTCACCCTCAGCATACAACTGAGGATAGATAGACTTATCATACTGGACCTTGACACGTCTTTTATTTGCTTCGATAGATGTAGAGGCATCTCGACGATGCTCGTCAAGACTCTCTAGGTGCACGAGGCGTTGTTCGAGATCGAAAGTGTCAAGTAGGAGTGCAACTGCCAATCTAAGAGAAGGGATTTCACATTCTATAGGTAAGCTCTACTCCACACCATATACTAACTGGAAAGGAGAAAAACCAATGGTAGTATTGACCGAGGTTCAGTATGCTCAAAGTGTGGGATATAACATGATATGCCAGTCAGGTTTTCTCTAGCTGACAGTTTTATGAAAAATGGTCTTGAGAGACTTGTTCACGACCTCTACCTATCCATTTTCCTGGGGGTAGTAAGGGGAAGAATGACCATGCTTAAACCCTATTTTATATGCTTCCATCATTTCATTTTGAAAGTGACTACCATGATCAGTGACAATCTCACTTGGGATTCTGAGCCTGGCTATAATTTCATTGAATATGAAGAAGGAGACAATATTCCCATCGGATTTAACTGTAGATATGGCCTCGAACCACTTATTAAAGTAGTCTATGACCATGATAATGTGTTGATTCCTCCTAGCCTAAGTTGGGTTGTAATCCACAAAGTCCACCCCTCACTTGGGGAAGGGACCGACAATAATGACTAGATAGAGAGGGGATGTATGCGAGCGCATTTTCCAAGTTAACACTTGGCAAGGGTGACACTTCTTGACCACTTCAACGCAATCTTTAAAGATAGATGGACAGAAATAACTGTCACACAAAATTTTATGGGTTGTCGCAACCATGGATAGATGACCACCACAAGCCCCACTATGGAAATCATTTAGAATAGACTCTACTTCTTCGTGATTTAAACAACGACGCAAGATATTGTATACTCCTCGACGATACAAAGTGTCACTGAGAATAAGGTAGTTCTTAGCTTGGTATTGTATACATTATCGGTCATCTCACGAGAGATGTTGAGGGAAATTCAAAGTTTGAAGATAGAGAACAATGTCTCCATACCAGGTGTTTGATGATGAGAAAAGGAAAATGTGTTTATCCACAAATGAATCGACATGAATAACATCCTCATCTTTCCAAGGGAAATCAGACATTAACTCGGCAAAGACTAGTGATTTTTTGGATTTCGCAGAAGCGAAATCAAGATCAAACTCTTGTAGATTGAGAATCCATTTATTGTATTTTCCCCCTATGATAATCCTAGTAAGGACGTATTGAAATGGATTGACATCGAAAACCACAATAGTTTTGCAAAGAAATATATAATGTCATAACTGTTGGATTGCATGAACGACAACCAAAGCTATCTTTTCAACGTGAGAATATTTGAGTTCAGGACCAACCAAGTTTCGACTAAGATAGTAAATGACGTGCTCATGGACCTCATCATCCTCCTGAACCAAAACCATACCAATATTCTCTTCGAACGCAACGACATAAATAAATTAATCTCTATTATAGTTAGGAGACTTCAGTAGAGGCATCGATACCAAGGATTTCTTCAAAGCATTGAAGAATTCCTGGGCTCGCTCATCCCAGATAAAAGGAGTTTCCTTCTTCAAGAGATGCATGAAACCCTTAGTAATATTGGGATAGTTCACTATAAACTGACATAAAAAGTTATATTTCCCCTGTAAACCTTGAAGTGATCTACCTCAACCTTTAACGAATCTACCATGATCCTAGTCTCAGAGACTAAAAATCCTAGAAGACGATCTGACCTAACGAAAAAGATGCATTTATGAGGGTTTAACCATATGCAATAATGACGACATATTTCAAATAATAGATGAAGGTGATTAAGGTGATCCACTCTCTTAGGGAATGAGCAGCAAGATTATCAAGATAGGATTTGACTATATGCTTGAGATCGTGAAATGCGAAGGTCATAGCACATTGGAAGGTTTCTCCAACACTTTTAAGGCCAAAAGGCATCTTACGGTATGTGAAAGTACCCAAGGGAAAATAAATCATGTTTTATGTTGGTCCTCCAGTTTAATATGAATTTCGTTATACCCTGAAAATCTATCCATGAAAGAAAAAACTCCACTCCCCACACACTCGTTGAGAATCTGATCGATGAAGGGTGTCGGGAAGTTGTCTTTAGGACAGGATTTTGTCAGGTCATGAAAATCCATGCATACGCGGATGGTTTCTTGCTTCTTATTCACAAGAACAAGATTGGATACCCATTCAGTCAAGTGAACCAGGTAGATAAAGCCAACATTAAGCAGTTTCTCTACCTCTGCCTTAATAGTAGGGGCCTTCCGGGGATTGACAGCTCTAAGACGTTGTTGAATAGGCTTAGCATCCAAGAAAGTTTTAATATCATGTTTGACAATTCGAGGGTCGATTCCTGGAATCTCTTCATATGACCAAGTGAATACATCTCGGAATTCCTTGAAGAGTTCGGTGTCGATAAAAATTTGTTCTGGCGAATAATCTGCACCGATGTATACATTTTCAATATTTCCAAGGATACATAAGATATCGATCGTGATGGTAGGTGAGATACTCACCATGTTTCCTTCGGCATAAATGTTGTGCGTATCAAGTGGAACTATGGCGTGACCAACTATCTTGCTCAGAGTAGATCTAAAGTCATCTTGTTTGATTCTGGCAAGATTTGGGAGAAAATAGGAGCGATGATGCATATCATCCTAAGGTTTGTCAGAACCATTCATGGCCTCGATAATGGCTTCATCCAAAGGTAAAGTCTCATCGAGGCATTCATGTGAACAAGACAACGAAGTGGCCCACATGGGCTCAATAACAAGATCATCCTCGTCCGTCTGTGAGGTAATAAGACCGGGATCGATGGAAGAGTCAATAACAACTTGATACACTATCTCTTCTACTTATAGTGGCATGGCCATTCCAGTATGTGACCAACCTTCACAAGATGTCATCGAGGAAGGTAGGGTCCAAGGATCGCTAAAATAGGAAGTGCGGAAAGGAACAAACCTCTTTGATGAAACGTGCCTATTGGACATAGACTCAATTATGAGGTGAAATTTCTCCAGAGTGTCTTTTCTCACTATGATGAATTTTCCTCGAGGCTTGGATATGGCTCAATTTATAGCCTACAAATGGAATTGAAGGGTCAATTCATAGTGTTTCTAGTATATGGAAGGTCAAGGATCATGGATTGCATTATTGAAACACACATTGACACTAAGAGGGGGATGAATCAATGTATGGAACTTTTGGCTACTTTTCACACTTTCATAGATTAACTAAATTAATTGAATAAGATATATGCAGTTCAATTAATTATTTATAAACATGTATAATACAAATTGTATGAAGTAGATAAAATATCATTATTTTATTTATTTAACTTGAATGAATACAAATAAAATCAATCCTTTAGTATCTTCAACTTCAAGTGAATATGAGAGATCCAAATCTCTGATACAAGACCCAAATTTTAGTTCTCATATCCAACTAAGAGATGAGGAATCCAACCCTCATAACAAGGCCCATCTTGATGATCTCAAATCCAACTGAGATGTGAGGAATCCAATCCTCATGAAAAGACTCAACTTGTAAACATGCACCAACCTAGTCAAATGAACTTTCATTCAATCCATTATATATATATATATATATTCACCAAGACACCTTCTTCCCTTCATATTACTTTACTTATATAGTCCTCCAAAGGGTTCCAATTTGAAACAATCTGTCCTTTTGGAATGAAACATTGCACCCCTTCATTTAATCAACACAAATGATAACTTTTATTAATTGATTTCCGTACACTCATTTAGATAGAGAATTTCGTATGAAGATTCTGGAGTGATGAAAATGAATTTTAAAATTCTACGAGATGGGTTTGTTGCAGAACATGCCTAATTATCGGACCCACATGAATTTTCCCTAGAAAGTGTGTGAGGTGGCTGGTACAGATGGTTCTTTGAAGAAATATTTCCCATATTTTCCTTTCGTTGTCAGATGCTAGATCGACTTTAGTACATATTGCCTTTTCATGAATGTCTAAATAAACCTCCACATATCTCCTTTGTTGGTGATTATTTAAAATCAAATTTTAAACATTTTACTTGATGGTTATATTAAAATCAATTCTCTCTCAGCTGCTAGTCACTAATGATTTGACTTGGTCTCACCCTTTTCATATTTTCTTCCTCATTCGACTGACAAACATCTTTTTGATCGACTCAACTAGGAGAAATTTTGGATTTGAGTATTTCAATTCTATTCGACCCATATTGGTTCAGCCTCGACCTGACTTGTATTTAAGTTTTATTCGACTTCGACCTTTAGGTTACTTATTTCTTGGACCAACTTGACTTGGAAGAAAACTGACTTGAGAAATTTGACTTTGGTTGTCTCGAATTGCTTTGGATGACTTGTATTTCCCGACCCAATTTTTCTTTGACTTCGCCCTTTAGTTGATTGAATTGTCTTCGACTCCTCTTGAAATCAATTGAATTGTCTTCTCCAACTTCCATCAATTTACAGGCTTGCAATTGGTCGACTTGTCTTTGACTCGTCTTGCAATCGATCGAATTCCAGATAGTTGACCTTATTGTTGTTTGAATCGACTTAACTTGTGACTCAATGGTTTCAATGCTTCCTCACAAAACATCCACCATTGAAATTTTGTCTCTTCTATGGACTCTTCTTCAATTGATATTTTCCGAATCACTTTTAATGAACCATGTCTTATTAACTTCTTTATTTGTGATTTGTATGCATCCATATTGGATTATCCATTTACCTTTTTTATCTGGATAGTTTCTTCACAATTTCTTCTTTTGTGCATTGATGTTAATGACACAATATCAATCTTATACAATATAGGATGAGTGTATCAATCTCATACAATATATTAGTCAATATTATCTTTTTACTAATATTCAATTCACCTTCATAACATTATCTCCAATATTGACAATGCTTGACATTCAAGTCGCCTTCATATCATTATGTCCAATATTGATAATGCTTGACATTCAAGTCACCTTCATAAAATTATGTCCAATAATGACAATGCTTGACATTCAAGTCACCTTCATAACAATATGTCCACTATGGACAATGTTTCTCAAACCAATGAATCAATGATACTTCACTTATTTATCAAGGTTGACATCAATGACAACCAAATTTCCAACACTCGTGACATGGCATGGAAACCTGACATATGTTTTAATTTTTTATCACCAAACCCAATGTACACGATCTATAATGGAGCAACCTGCGTATACACAAGTTGTCTAATTGTAGGTCGCATATATGGACAAAAATGTGTATTTATAGATCTGGAGTGAACAAAAAGTGGAAATGAAGTCTGCATAGGGAAATGGAAGGCCATCAAATAAATATTCATGGAATGAGGAAAAATTTGATATAATATATGCCCCCTGGAAATGGAAGGCCATCAAATAATTATTCATGGAGTGAGGAAAAATTTGATATAATATATGCCCCCTAATGTGTGAGGTTAGAGGAGTATCTACGATGGCCAAAATACATTATAATTCCCAAAAGTGGAGTAATGAAGACTCAACTGGAAGTACTAGTTACTCATGAGAATATTACAATCCATATTGACTTTGTACACATGGCTTCTAGTATGAATTACACTACAAATCCATGTGGATATATATCAAATAGTTTTTCATGGCCATGAATAGGAAATACAAAGTGGACATATGCCATAGGATTTCATAGTCACGAAAAAGACACAGTGGAGTCCAGTCTCAAAATCAACCGAAGATATATGTATACAATGGAGTACAATATGATCTTCCATGATCACTGAAGTAATATAGGTAATGGTCTAATGGAAGAAAACAACAGATATGGGGTGTTTCTACTATAAATTGGAGGTCTTATACACTATTTGCCGAAGTTGCAAGTATACATTATGTGAATAAAGGAGTTGAAGTCGAACAAAATGAGACTTTGGTTGATTACCGATCATTACGGTATATTGTTAACAAAGGAGAGACAACCCATAGATAATGAAAGAAGGTGTCAAGGCACTGAGTGCATTCAAGAAGTGTGAATAATGGTTTTGAGGTCGAACACTTGAAGAATCCATCGACCAGGAGACATTGATGTATTCCAAAGTGTCGATGGCAGG